>CAUYQG010299074.1:0-10027 GCA_963574415.1 Tarsius wallacei
TGATGCTGGAGACCCAAGGAAGCAAAGCCCAGAGCTTCAGGACTTCGCTGCCTTCAGAAAAGGCTGGACTGCCACCGAAGACCATGGGGGGTCATAGAAGGAAGGAAAGGAAAGAAAGAAAGAAGAAAATTAAGTTAACAAGAATGGGGAAAAGCCTAAAGTTGAAATCCAGTAGAAACTGATGAATCTGTGTATGCCATCGATGACACTTGCAGAACAAGGAAAGAGAAAGACTATATCTGAGTAACTCTGGACTGGGTTGTCCAGCTGTACTCCTTTGGTGGAGTATTCTCTGAGGACAAAGAGACCTGTCATAGACCCTCAGTCCTCAATGGTGAGTTTGTTATTGGCAGTGGGAAGGGTGGGGCAATTCTGAAGCAACTTGGTTACTCCATGACTGGTGTTGTCAGGTTCTCACTACAGGATGAGGGAGATTTGGAATGGAGAAAGGAGAACTCTGTGGTATTTCTTTTCTTTTCTTTTCTTTTCTTTTTTTTGGTGGGGGGAGGCATGTCTCACTCTGTCACCCAGGATGGAGTGCAGTGGCACGATCATGGTTCACCACCACCTTGACCTACTGGGCTCAAGTGATTCTTCCACCTCAGCCTCCCAAGTAGCTGGGACTACAGACACGCACCACCATGCCCAGCTAGTGTTTTGATTCTTTTGTGGCGATGAGGTCTTGCTATGTTGCCCAGGCTGGTCTCGAACTCCTGGGCTCAAGCAATCCTCCTGCCTTAGCCTCCCAAAGTGCTGAGATTACAGGTGTGAGCCACTGCACCTGGCCCAAACTTCCTGCCTCTGTTCACTGAAAGGGCCTAGAAGCAGTAACAAACCAGTTGCAAAGAGCACATTACCACTCTTAGATTCTAAACACCATTCCCCGGTAAAAGACACTAGGACCCCTTGGAGAGCCGGTTGACTCCAGGGCTGGGACAGGAAGAGCCAAGAGCCAGAGCCTGACACGTTTTATTGTGTGGAAAGTAAAGAAGTGCTCAAAGGATGGTGGGAATAGGTCAGAGGTGCCAGCACAGAGAGGTCTGAAGGGGCCCACGATGGCCATATCTGGGAACATTTGAGAACAAAGTAAATAATGGAAGTAATACATTCAGTCCCTTGGATAAAATATAAAGTCACCAGTCAAAATTGTCTAAAAATATGTTTTAAAAGAGAGGATAGAGGGCTAGTTATGTCATAGTGAGCCACGATGGTGCCACTGCATCCAGCCTGGGCAACAAAGTGAGACCCAACTCACAAAAAGAGAGAGGGAGACGGAGGAGGGGGAAGAGAGAAGGGAGAAAGGAAAATTCTTTAAAGAAGACCACCAATGGCCATGGGTAGTTGCTCATGCCTGTAATCTCAGCACTTTGGGAGGCACAGGTAGGAGGATCACTTGAGGCCAGGAGTTTGAGACCAACCTGGACGATATAGCCAGACCTCTCTCTATTCAAAAAAAATAAAAATATTAGCCGGGCATGATGGTGCGCACTTATAGTCCCAGTTACTTGGGAGGCTGATGCAGAAGGATCACTTGAACCCTGGAATTTGAGACTGTAAAGGCTGCGGGTAGTTATGATCGCACCACTGCACTCCAGCCTGAGGGACAGAGCGAGACATTGTCAGAAGAAGAAGAGGAGGAGGAGGCCACCAACTAATAAATGTAGAATGACAAAACAGAAGTCATCATTTCACGATTATCATGGTAATCACTGATACATGAAAGAATCATCCCAATGGATGCAAAACCATAGGGTGAAAGATTTTAGGGAACAAGATATGCAGAAATCTGGAGACACCAACACAACCAAACGATAAAAGGGGCCATCCCCGCTGGACACAGTGGCTCATGCCTGTAATGCCAGCATTTTGGGAGGCCGAGGCAAGAGAACTGCCTGAGCCCACGGGTTCGAGACCAGCCTGGGAAACTTGGTGAGACCTCGTCTCTACAATAAATCAAAAAATTAGCCGGGTGTGGTGGTGCACACCTATAGTTTTAGCTACTTGGAAGGCTGAGGAGGAAGGATCACCTGAGCCCAGCAGGTCGAGGCTGCGGTGGCTGTGAGCGTGCCACTGCACTCCAGTCTGGGCAACAGTGAGACTCCAATTCAAAAAAAGAAAAAGAAAAAAAAGAAAAGGGGCCATCCTCAATAAAGGGACGAACGAGCCTCATGTGCTTTCTGGTGTCTTGCCTGAGGACTTCCCATCATCTCTGCAGTATCTGCCCAAGAGTTTTAACCTGAATCTAATCAATAGGAAGCAGTCAGCCACATTCAAATTGAGGGACTTTCTGCAAACCAGCTGGCCTGGATGCTTTAAAAGTGTCCATGTCATGAAAGACAAAAGCAAAAGCCAAACAAAACAAAGCAAAAGGCTAAGACTTGTAGAACAAAGGGGACATAACAACTAAATGCACAGAGTAACACTTGTTTAATTATTGGGTAAAAATAAGCAACCTATAATGAACATTATTTTTACACTTTAAAGAAAAATTTATTTTAGACAGGGTTTCATTCTGTTGCCCAGACTGGAGTGCAGTGGCGTGATCATAGATCACCACAGCTTCAAACTCCTGCACTTAAGGGATCCTCTTGCCTCAGCCTACCAAGTAGCTGGAACTACAGGATGCACCACCATGCCTGGCAAATTTTTAATTTTTTTGTAGAGATGGGGTCTCTCTGTGTTGCCCAGGCTGTTCTTGAACTCCTCCTGGTTTCAAGTGCTCCTCCTGCCTCAGTCACCCAAAGCACTGGGATTACAGGCGTGAGCTACCAGGCATGGCCTAATGAACACTATTATAGCTAGTATGACAATGAAAGAAATTTGAATTATGGAGTATGTATTAGATAATAATATCATTTGATGTTACTTTTTTTAGTCTGGTCAGGTGTGGAGGCTCATGCCTGTAATCCCAGCATTTTGGGGGGCCCAGGTGGGAGGATGGCTTGAGCCCAGGAGTTCAAGACCAGTCTAGGCAACATAGTGAGACGTCATCGCTACAAAAAATAAAAATTAGCCAGGTGTGGTGGTGCACCCTGTAGGCCCAGCTACTTGGGAGGCAGAGGTGTGAGGATCACTTGAGCCCAGGAGGTCGAGGCTGCAGTGAGCCATGATACTGCCACTGCACTCCAGCCTGGGCAACAGAGTGAGATCCTGTTTGATCGTTGTATTGTGATAACGTAAAAGAGGATGCATGCTGGAGTAATGTGGGTGAAATATTACGATAACTGAAACTAACCCTATGTGGGGTGAGAGAGAAAGAGACAAAGTAAATGTGGTAAAATATTAGCAATTGGTAAGTAAATATAGGTATTCATTGTACTGTTCTTGAACTGTTTCTATAGGTTTGACATTTTTCACAGTAAAAATTTTGAGGGAAAAGACTGTGTCCTTTGCCACTAATGCACTGTTCCCCTCTCTGGGCCCCTGCTTTCCCTCTGTAAAATGGGAAGGGAATTTGATCACTTCTCAGCTCTCATATACAGAGAGTGAATGACCAGATCCTTATCTTCAGCACACAGAAAATGCCCCAGAGATAAGGAACTCTTGACCAGGGGGTGGGGTGTTGTTTTAAGAATTTTTATAGACTGGTATTTCTCGTCCAACAATTGTGTGTGAGTCTGGTTGTGAACCTGGAGTCTATCAGAGACCAGCAAGATTGATCTCGAAGGCTCAGCCCAGAATCATTTTCGAGAGGAATTAGGTCCAGGAATCTGCTGCGCTTCCTATAAAACAAAGTAAAACAAAAATTCCTCTTATCTCTGCCTTACCAAAATATTGGAAAGAACATTTGAGGGAAATGTTAAAACAATAATCTGCAAAGGCCTAAAATGTTCTGTAAAAAAAAAAAAGTATTGGATTTATAAACAAATCTCCACTTCAAAGACAGCTGACTTGTGTTTGGTGTATTCCAAAGGGTGGGGAGCGCAGGAAAAATGCTTCATGGTGGCACATTCACTTGGGAGAGTCCAATGCTGGTGTCCCAGAGGGGAGACAGGTGAAACAGGAAGCTGACACCTGCCAATGTCCGCTTCTGCTCCATGTAGATATTCCAAAAAGTTTTTTGCAATTAAAAAAAAAAAAGTCTCCTTTTCATCAGGCTGCTTCCAGGGCACTGAGTTGTGGGTTGACTTTGCATACCCGGATCCACCAGATTGCCTTTCTGAACCCTGGCCCAGGGACGTGCTTGCCAGAAGGCCAAGAAGTAGGAAGTTCTATGATGTGAAAGGTTAAGCAAAGCCCAGCCCTTCACAGGCCTCCTTTGAATTTGAAACACGAGGAGTTTATGGGCTGGAAATTCTTGACCCACAAATGTTTCTCTAAGCACAAGAGAGACCAGATCTGGTAGAGTTTCGACTCCTTTCTTTAGAAGCCAGAGAAGTTCTGGAAAATCCCCACCACAGCAAGCACTGGCTTTAGTGTCAGTCCTCAGTCCCATGTGTCCCGGGAGCCAAGCTTTTCTGTGCTTTGAGATTCAGTCACTTTATTTATTTTTATTTTATTTATTTATTTAGGTTAGGAAATATAGTTTATTTAAAAACTAAATTAGAAAGAGAGAAAGAGGGGATTCACCTCCTCAAGGGAGGGGAGGGGGCCAAAGCTTAAGAAAACATGGCCTGGCCACAGCTCAAAGAGCACATGGTCACACCATGGCTTAGCAAGGCAATGGTCTATTTATTTTTTTATTTTATCTTTTAAGTTTTTTATTTTAAAGATGGGTACAATTCAGGGTTAGGTATAAAGTGTTCATCACACAGGTACCCTTGTTGATGACGTATGCCCCCCTGGCCACAGCAGTTTCCCACTACTGCCAATCCCCTTCTTTTTTTTTGGTGGGTTGGAGTCTCACTCTGTCTCCCAGACTGGAGTGCAGTGGCCGCTCCCAGTCACCACAGCCTCGACCTGCTGGGCTCTGGTGATCCTTCCACCTCAGCCTCCCACAATCCCTTTCTTATAGTACTATGATAATTGCTCAAGGTCCACTTATGAGTGAGAACATGTGGTACTCAGTTCTTTGTTTCTGAGATAGATCACTCAGTACTATAGACTCTAAGTCCATCCAAGTTGCTGCGGAGTTCATAATTTTGCCCTTCTTTGTGGTTGCATAATTTCTATTGTGTATATGTACCACATTTAAAAAAAAATCTAGTTCTCTTTCGATGGGCAGCACGATTGGTTCCATGTTCCTGTCATTGTGAATAATGCTGCAATAAACATGCATGTGCAGGTATCTTTTTCATAGAGCGACTTGAGTTCCTCCGGGTATATTCCCAGTAGGTTAATTGCAGTAGGGGGGGTCGTATAGAAGGTCGATTTTTAGATCTTTTAGGAATCGCCACACTGTTTTCCACAGAGGTTGTACTAGTTTACACTCCCACCAACAGTGTAGAAGTGTTCCCTTTTCTCGGCATCCTCGCCAGCATCTGTTGTTTTTTGAGTTACTGATGATGGCCGAGATTCAGTCACTTTAAAACAACAGGCAACAAAGCCAAACCCAGGTGAAGAAACCCAAGTCCCCGCTCAGCACACACCCATCCAGCCCCACTCCCTGCCATGCTGCCACGTTGCTCTAAGCTCCAGGCCCAGATTCCAGCTGCCCATTCTGCAGAACATCTTTCCTTGGTGACCCCAAGAGACTGCATGAGACAGGACTCCAAGAGTTGCTTTCAGCCCTGGCTCTGATTCTTACTGGGGCAGTCATGACCCTTGGTTTCTTTTTCAGTAAAATGGGGATACTCAAGGGGGCCCCTTGCAGAGTGGAGGGCTAAAGGGGAGTGGTGGGTATGAATGTGCTGGGCAGTGGCAGGGGCCCCATAACTCCCAGAGTCACCTTCTGTCCCTGCCTTGTCAGGCTTATCCTGCCTCCTCTTGGCCTTCTCATGTAGAAATCCAAGCTTACTCAACAGATATTGTTTTTTGTTTGTTGGTTGGTTGGTTTCTGAGTCAGGGTCTTACTCTGCCACCCAGGCTGGAAGGCAGTGACACGATCAAGGCTCACTGCAGCCTCGACCTCCTGGGCTCAGGTGATCCTCCCGCCTCAGCCTCCTAAGTAGCAGGGACTACAGATGCACGCCACTATGCCTGGCTAATTTTTTTATTTTTGTAGAGACAAGGTCTCACTACGTTGCCCAAGCAATCATCTTGCCCTGGGCTTCCAAAGTGCTGAAATTAGAGGCATGAGCCACTGCACCTGGCAGCTACTGCATCTGGCTGAACTTACTCAACAGATATTGTTGAGTACCTACTATGTGCTGGGCACACCAGTCTCCCAGGTGACTCTGGAATTTCTATCTCTTCCTTTCTGGTCCTGCCACCTCTGCCTGGCACATTTTTTCAGTGTTCTGGGTATGCTGTAACAAATGCTACAGACTGAGAGGCAGCTTAAACAACAGAAATGTATGTTCACACCATTCTAGAGGCTGGAAGTCCATGATTAAAGCATGGGCCTCCCGAGGCCTCTCTCCTTGGCTTGTAGATACCATCTTCTCCCTGTGTCCTCATATGGTCGTCCCTCTGTGCATGTCTGTATTCTAATTTCCCTTCTTTTAAGGACATTAGTCATATTGAATTAGAGGCTACTCCAATGACCTGATTTTACATTAACTACCTCTTAAAAGCCCTATCTCCAGTCACATTCTGATATACGGCGGGGGGGGGGGGGCCTAGGACTTCAGCAGATGGATTTGGGGGGACACAATTCAGTCATAACACACATAGTTAGGCCCTCTCCATGCCTTCTTGCCTGGACTAATAACATAATAATAATGACTCTCCTGTGTCAGGAACTATACTAAGCATTTTGCACATATTAACTCATTTTTCACATCCACTCTTAGAAGCAGGCACTGTTATGACCTCTATTTTACAGATGAAGTAAATGAACCTCAAAGGGGTTGAGTAACTGGCCACGGGCATAGAAGCTCTGTGGGCAGAGTTGTGTCTCTAACCCCAGCACCAGCACCGGCCTGACACTGCTTGGGCCCAATATCCTCCAGGTAGGAGGTAGGAAGTAGGGGAGTGGGGAGGTGGGTTTTAAACCCAGGCCATAGACCCCAGCGGTCCCTTGCTCATGTGTCACCCCACCAGTGCATCTTCACCCAGAAGCCAGAGTGACTTTTTTTTTTGAGTTGGGGTCTCACTCTGTCACCCAGGCTGGAGAACGGTGGCATGTTCACGACTCACCACAGCCTCGACCTCCTGGGTTCAGGTGATCCTTCTGCCTCAGCCTCCTGAGTAGCTGGGACTACAAGCACGTGACACCATGCCCAGCTAATTTTTAAATTTTTTTGTAGAGACAAGGGCTTGCTATGCTGTCCAGACTGGTGTTGAACTCCTGGGTTTGAACAATCCTCCCACCTCAACCTTCCAAAGTGCTGGGATTGCAGGCATGAGCCACTGTGCCTGACCCAATGTGACATTTCTAAAGTGCAAATCTGGTTGTCATCTCGCTCATGTAAAGCCCTTTAAGGGTTCTTCCTAACTGTGCTCAGGATAAAGCCCACGTTTCTGCTAGCCTCTCCATCTCCCCTCTTTCCCACCCCCCGCCCCCCGCACCAGCCCCACTAGACACTAACACATTCCCAAGCTCACCAGATTTGCTCTTGCCCTTTGGTGACTCCAAGGGTGAGGGCTTTTACAGTGCCCCCCACCTTGATATCAACAATAAAAGCCCCCTGCCCCTGGACTGCTGCCCTGAAGCTCTTTTTGCACATGCTGTGCCCACTGCCCAGGGTGCCCATGCTCCACACTCCACCGTGGAGGTTCCCCTCCTCCAAGACCCAGCCCCAAATCTCCTCCTCCAGGAAGCCTTCCTTCCACAATGTTCCAGTACACGACATGTGTAGCTGTGATGACATCATGCTAGTGGCATGATGTACCACCAAGCCTCAGAACAAGACCCCTCCGAGGGCTGTGATAGGATTTTTTTTTGACTAGTGTCACCCAGGCTGTAGTGCAGTGGCATGATCATGACAATCACAATTCACAGCAGCCTTGACCTCCTGGGCTCAGGTGATTCTTTCACCTCAGCATCTTGAGTAGCCAGGACTACAGGCCAGGATAATTTTTTTTTTTTTTTGTAGAGACAAGGTTTTGTGATATTGCCCAGGCTAGTCTTCAACTTCTGGGCTCAAGTAATCCTCCTGCCTTAGCCTCCCAAAGTGCTGGTACTACAGGCGTGAGCCACTGCACCTAGCCAAGGTCTTCTTTATGCTAGTGACTCCTGGGCCCTGCATAGGGCACGTGCCCATCCATGTTTGATAAATGAATACATGAGCAAATTTTCCAATTAATATGAACAGAAAAGAGCAGGCTCTGTCTAGGCGCCAAGTCCATCTTGGATCATATCACAGAGGTAGATGGAAGAAGCATTAGCAGGATGGCACCAGTGCAGGTAGGAGGAATGGTCACATCATGGATGTATCTTGAAGGTGGAGCCAACAGGACTACTGACAGGCTGGATGTGGGGTGAGAGTGAAGGAAGCCTCAAGGGTGACCCAAGTTCTGGTCTGAGGAGCCAGAAGGATGGAATTGAGGAGCTCTCAAACGAGATGAGATGGGGAAGGGCTTGTTTGGAGGAAAGGGGGATCGAGACTTCGGATTCAGACCTCATCCCCTTTTCACAGCCGAGGATCTGGAGCCCAGAGAGGGGAAGTGGCCAGACCAAGGCCACCAGTCATTCAGCACCATGGTCCGATCCCAGTGTTCTTCCACTCCTGGCAGTGTCTCTGTTGGAACCCATGAGGCTGAGTCTCTGATGAGGGTCCCATCCCTGGGCTTCGGAGGCAAATTTTCAGACCAAGCTTGCCTGAGGAGTGGTGGGAGGTGGCAGGACTGACTGACAACCCCATTTTAGCAAACTTTCCCCAGACCTACCACCACTCTGTCCCGTGTCAGACCCACCAAGTCCTGGAGTGGTCCTGCATCAAGGCCAAAGGGTGGAGTGAGGAGGTGGTGGGTACGGGCTGGGCAGGCACCCACTGCCTCCAAGGAAGGTGTGGCTTCTTTGGGTAGGCAGAGGCAAACTGGTTTGTCCGTCTCTGGAATGAAGCCCAGATTAGACATTAATTTCTCCTTATCTGTGAGGTCTGGAAGCCGGTAGGTATGAGAGCCTTTCCTGCCCCCACTCCAAAGACCTCTGTTGACTCAGAATTGCTCTCCCTCCGTCACGCAGGCCACAGGTGACCCCGTTACTCCCCAATGACCTCTCATCCTAAGTCAACTCTGGGTGGGTCAGAGCCAGGAGGATTAGAGCAGGCCCAGATGGAAGGAAGAAATTTCAGTTCCTCAGCATGCCCCCTTTCATCCCTGCAGCAACTCTAGAGGATATTGTCACCCCCACTTGACAGGAGAGATTTTTCCCTGTGTCCCTTGCCAGAACTTAAACCTGGTACCAGGCTGCCCGTTATGGGGATGGTCTGATACCCTGAATGCACTTTCAGGAGCTCTTGGGGGTGGATGGAAGGGACGGAGGGATGGAGGGGATGGAATGATGCCTGGGCCCTAGAAGCCTGGACTCCAGGCCTTGGTGTGTTTTGACTGTCACCCCACCCCTGTCCATCCAGGCACTGCCAGCCTGGCTACAAGGGGCCTCTGTGTACATCAGATCTACACCCTACCCCCGCTGTGGCTTTGGTGCAGTGACCAAGGCTCAGAGGGAAGAGCAGGGTCCAGCCACCAGCATGGCCCCAGCAGAATTGACAACACTCATGTTCCTTCCCAGCACTTTGGGAGGCCAAGGCGGGAGGATTGCTTGAGCTCAGGGGTTTGAGACCAGCCTAGGCAACATGGTGAGATCTTGTCTCTAAAAAAAAAAAACAACAACAAAAAATAATTAGCTGGGCATGGTGGAGCATGTCTGTAGTCCCAGCTATTCCAGTGATGGAGGCAGGAGTCTCAAGGACTGCTTGAACCCAGGACTTCGAGGTTGCAGTGAGCCATGATTGTGCCACTGCACTTCAGCCTGGGTGACAGATTGAGACCCTGTCTGAAAAAAAACAAAAACAAAAACTCATGCTCTTGACCTATTTTT
>CAUYQG010299079.1:0-18278 GCA_963574415.1 Tarsius wallacei
TATCATTCATTTGAAATAAAGCCCAAGCCGGGCTCGGTGGTTCAGCCTGTAATCCCGTGCCTTTGGGAGGCTGAGGTGAGTGGATTGCCTGAGCCCGCGGGTTCGAGACCCGCCTGGGCAACTTGGCGAGACCTCATCTCTACAATAAATAAAAAAAATCAGCCGGGCGTGGTAGCGTGCACCTGTAATTCCGGCTACTCGGAAGGCTGAGGCGGAAGGATCGCTGGAGCCCAGCAGGTCGAGGCTGCGGTGGCCGCAAGCGGCCACTGCACTCCAGTCTGGGTGACAGAGTGAGACTCCAACTCAAAAAAAAAAAAAGAAATAAAGCCCAAAGCATTTTGTAGTTATAAGCAAAAAGATCTCCTAAGATTCATCACTTTGCAGACAACATTGTTCTAGGTTACTTTTTAGACTTTACTATCATCTAGTGCCTGGGAAACGCTTGTACTCTTGAAATTTTATTATGTTGGTCTGCATACACTCTTGTAAAACTGCTTTGGAAGCATAATAGAAAAGGAGAGGCTAAACTTATGGTACTAAATTACTGGAGAATTAGGCAATTTTATAGCAGTTGTGGCTTAAGGTATAATTATTGTAGAGATAATGCTGGCTCATTTGTATTTTCATGTCATGCTCTTGAATGGACCATTGTTTCTGAAAGGGTCTTTAAAGTTCAGTTTTAATAAAGTTGAGTAGATTCTGTAATGAATATTTTTCTCATTCTGAATGAATATTCAGTGTGCTGTCCTCACTGACACAAATTTGAAAATTAGATGAAAATAGTACATACTATTTACATAGTCTCAAAGCATCTCCTCATAAATTACTTATCTGTTCTACAGGAAAAAAAAATAGTAGCTTAATATTGGAAAAACTTATGGATAACACCATAAACATACATACATGTTTATGTTTGTATGTATATCTACACATTTGTGTAGTATATAAATGAAGATAGAGAACACGGTAAAGTTAATGGGGCAAAATGTAAACATTTGGTTATTCTGGGTAAAGGGTAGGGTTTTTTGTATTTTAAAAACTGAAGTTATAAGAAAAAGTTGTAAGAATTTCATTAATAGTGACATTAAAAATCTTAAAAGACTTAGGAATAAGTTTGGCTGGGCTCAGTAGCTCAGCCTGTAATCCCAGCACTTTGGGAGGCCGAGGTGAGTGGATTGCCTGAGCCCGCGGGTTTGAGACTTGCCCTGGCAACTTGGCAAGACCTGGTCTCTACAGTAAATCAAAAATTAGCCGAGCATGGTAGCGCGTGCCTGTAGTTCCGGTTACTTGGAAGGCTGAGATGGAGGGATCGCCGGAGCCCAGCAGGTTGACGCTGGGGTGGCCATGAACGTGATTAAGTTTAACAAAAGATATGAGAAGAGGACTAAAAAAATCCAAAATTTATTTATAAAAAATTGTGTTTATTCTTACATGTTTAAACTTCAGTCACCTTCAAAGTACTCTGTTTCATGCAATACCCCTATCGAGATGATTTTCTCACTGCTTAGAATAGTTTTTGAACTCATCCATTTTGATGCCTATTAGTGCCTCTGCCATTTTTTGTTTCACCTCTTCAACATCCACAAAAAGTTTCTTTGACTTTTTCCATCTAGGGGAACCAAAAAAAGTCACTGGGAGTGAGATGTGGAAATAGGAAGGGTGAGGCGTGGGAGTCATGATGCTTTTGGTCAAAAACTGCTGTACACTCAGTGCAGAGTGGGCAGGTGTGCTCGTAAATCACCCCTCATGAAATGGGCAACTGTGTTTAAAGAATCTCCAAAAAAGTAATTCATTGAAGCCGAACTCAGGCTCTCATAACTCTAGCTGCTACTCTGATGCCCATGGGTTCCTAGAACACTTACCTAGCAGGGTAAGCCTGTACTATAAGGGGTCCACCCTCCAAAACATAATTCCATTTTTTGTTTCGTTTTTTGTTTTTAAATTCCCCTGCCTATGTAAGCTGCCAACAATGACAAAACTGGATAAAATATTCAGGTTAACTGTTTTCAGATGGGGGACAACCAGTAGAGAAAAGCTGCAATCCTTAGCAGAGCAGAAACTGAACCTCTTGAATACACAGTGACCTGTGACAGTTTTTCATTGACAGCAGAGAATTTTTCATTGATAGCAGAGAGGTGAGTTCTAGCAGAGGGTGTGATTCTCTCTGAGCAGAAGAGGCAGATATCAGAATTTATGGCAGTGGAACTGCTGGTATCAGCAGGGCCGGGCACTAATGAGGAAGGGCTTGTGTACAAAGGGACTCCCGTAGTCCACATGAGGATCTCCCTTGAGTCCTGCCGGGGGCTGCACTGTTCATACAGTGAGCAGGACTTTGGAAATAACAGCTGCAGGATGAGAGTGCAGCAGAGATACCACAGGTCCAGTCTTATGGCTCTCTAGAATAGAGGGATCTTCTTAATATTTCACTCCAACAAAGAAAAGGCTGTGTGTTAAGAGGAAGGGCAATCCTTCATAAGACCCTCCCCTAGACGAACCCTAGATTGAGTTCCACTAAGTTAGTGTCTTAATTTCCACAAAGCTGTATTAAAGCATAAATGGGAGCCTGTTTTAAGTTGTCTTAAGGTGATCACCCAGTGATTGGTTTATCTGCTAAATTAAGAATGAAGCCTGTAATCCCGCGCCTTGGGAGGCTGAGATGAGTGGATTGCCTGAGCCCGCGGGTTCGAGACCCACCTGGGCAAGTTGGCGAGACCTCATCTCTACAATAAATTAAGAAAATTAGCCAGGCGTGGTAGCGCACGTCTGTAGTTCCAGCTACGTGGAAGGCTGAGCGGAAGGACCGCCAGAGCCCAGCAGGTCGAGGCTGCGGTGGCCGGGAGCGGCCACTGCACTCCAGTCTGGGCGACAAGAGTGAGACTCCAACTCAAAAAAAAAAGAATGAATAATCTTCAAAGGGATATTACAGAATTCAGAGTGGTTATGTTTTATACATACAGTGTTCAATAGTAACTTAAAATAAAAGAATAATGAAATGGAATGTATTGTTTAGGGGAAAAAAGAAGTAAATCCAGAATATCCCAGATTGTGGATTTTACTTGCAAAGACATAATATGGATATTGTAAGTATGTTAAAAGAATTAAAGGAAATGATCTTCAAAGAATTAAAGAAAAACATTATCTTAATTAAGGATTCTTTGCAGGGAAATGAAAACTATAAAGATTTGCCAACTGGAAATTCTTAAACTGAAAAGAACAGTAACTAAATTTAAAAAAATAATTAGTGTAAGAGTTTAATAGTGTACTGGAGGTAGGAGAAGAGTCAGTGAATTTGAAGGCAGATTTTACAGAGATTATTTATCTTATGTAGGAAAAAAGATTGAATAACAAATGAACAGAATCCTAGGTACTACTGGGCAAATATTATTCAGTCTAGAAATACATACCGGTAATTGAAATGCCAAAAGGAGAAAAGAGTGAGATTGTGGCTGACAAAATATCTGAAGACATAATGGCCAAAAAAAAAATCTCAAATTTAGTGGAAAACGTGAAGAGAAAGACCTCATGGTACAGCCTGGTCAAACTGCTGAAAGCCAAAGAGAAATTTATGCAAGTAACTTGAGGGGGAAAAAATAAAGGACACATTACATACAGGAAAACAAAAATAGAAGACTTTGCTCACATCACAGAAATAATGGACCGCAGAAGCCAACAGAAAGGTGTATTTAAAATGCTGGGTTCTATAAACTCAAAATTCTCTATTTACTGGATGCATTTCCAAAAAGTAGAGTAAAATAAAGACATATTTAGTATTATAAAAGGTAAGAGAGTTTGTGGCCTTCAGACTTGCCCTAAATAAGTGCTGTAGGTTGTCCTGCAGGCCAAAGGGGAGATATACCAGATGGAATTTTAGATTTGCAAAAAGAAATGGAGAGTATCTGAAATAATAAACATTTTCTTTCTTATTTTGATTTTTTTAAAAAGAAAAGTGATAATTAAAAAGATGACACTTTGGAATGGGGTTTATAATGTACACTGAGATAATAGATATGTTAATGCACATGATGGTGTAAAACAAATGGGATTGTGTTGTAAAGTTATCACACATTTGAAATGAAGCAGGTGTGAAATGTTGGAAGGGTAAGGTAGAAAATGAGGAATATGAAAAGGTATAATTTTGACTGAATGGTGAGTCAAGAGACATATCATTAGTCCTACACCAACCAGATAAGAAATATATTTAAAAAGCTAGTAGAGGAAATAAAACACCAAAAATTGTTTGCTTAACACAAAGCAGGAAAGGACTAAAAGAGGGTGTCCTAGTCTGTTGGGGCTACTATAACAAAATGCTAAAATGCTATAAACGAGGTGGCTTATAAACAACAGAAACTTAATTCTTACCATGCTGGAGACTGGGAGCTCCAAGATCAAGGAGCTGGAAGATTTTGTGTCTGGTGAGGGCCTGCTTCCTGATTCATGGGCAAAGCTTTTCTGTCTATGTAGTCACATGATGGAAAGGCAAGTCAGGTCTCTGGGGCCTCTTTTATGAGGTGCTAATCCCATTCCTGAGGGCTTTAACATCTTCTTTGAGTAAACTCTAGATAAAGTAGACCCCAAAAAAGTCAGTACATACTTAGAAAATCAAGACAGTTCTATCAGCCAGCTAGCTTGGATATTTATAGAACACTATCTGTAACAACAGGAGAATACATGTTGTTTTCAAATGCATATGAAGTATTCACCAAGGTGGACCATATGGGAATATAGAATTGGTCTTAATAATTTTCAGAAGATTAATATCTTAAGGTATGTTTTCTGTCCACAACCTAATTAAGTTAGACAATAATAATAACAAAATCTCCCACTGCTTAAAAACTGTATAACATAGTTTTAAATTACTTGTTAGTCAAAGAAGAAATTATTTTGAACTAAATGAAAATGACAACACTGGAAAAAGAAAGCCAAATTCTCAAGCTACCAATATCAGGAATCAAATAAGGGAACCCATTGCAGGAAAATTAGAAATTCTTACATGAATATCGATGCAAAATTGTCAAAAAATGTTTCTATATCAAATATTGCTAGGCACAAAACTGAAGGTATATCATGACTAGGTGGGGTTGATCCCAGGAATGAATTGGTTTGACATTTGAAACTCAGCTAGCCTTATTAGAAAAACAAACAAAAAAAGAAAAAAAAAAAAACCCCAGGTAATTATGAGAAAAAATATAATTATCTAAGTAGATGCAAAATAAGAAACATCTGCCAGAACCAGCATTTCTATAATAAAAACTCTCAACAAAGTAGAAATAGAATGAAACTTCCTCAACCTGTTAAAGCATCTTTGGAAAACCTGGCACTGTGCTCATATTCAAAAGTGAAAGATTTAAAAGCTTTTTCTTTTCTTATTCAGATTCAGGCAGGGATGTCTATTTCATTACCTTTTCCACCATTATAATGTATGTTCTAACTCATGTAATAAGAAAAGAAAAAGAAATAAAAATCCTAAACACTGGAAATGAGGAACTATACTGTCAGTCCCTCCTTCTCCCCCTTCCCCTGCCCCTCCCTGTCTCCCTCCCCTTTTTAGTTGGCCTGATTGTCTATGTGAATTCCTAAGGAACCTGCAATAAACTTTGTTAGAAGTAACCAGTGAATTTAGCAAGGTCATAGAATGCAGTTTGTGTACCAAAAACAGTTGTATTTATTCTACAAAAACCAAATGTACTGTCCACAGACAACAAAATATTGGGAAATGTAATGAAAATAATATTTACAACAGCATCAAAATACTAAAAATACTTATGGACATATTTCAATAAACACGTGGAAGTCTTCTGCACTGAAAACTATAAGATTCTGCTGAGAGAAGTTAAAGAAATTATAAAGAAATTGTGACAAATACCATGGTCATAGACTGGAAAACTCAATATTGATAATATTTCATTTGTCCTTCAAATAATTTTTAGAATCACACATTTTCAATCAAAATCTCAGCAGGCATTATTACAGAAATGGATAAGTAGTTGCTAAAATAAATATGGCATGCAAAGGACATATAATAGACGAATTATACCAATTTTTTTTAGAAGTCAAACTTGGAGGACATAGACTGCTAATTTAATATTAAGACAGAAAAGTTTTGACTTAAGGATATAGAAACAAACTTTTTCTGGAAAGTTAAAAATAGACCCCAAAGATACCATTATTTGACTTTTACAAAAAGGCTTTAAGTTTATTGAGTGGGGAAAGGAATTTATTTGTATCAAATGATGGTGTGAAACCTGAATATCTATGGACTAAAATCTCAACGTTGCATCACACCATACTGAATAATTTGATGGATGGAGTTTAGACATAAGTATGAAAAGATAAACATACAAAGCTTTCAGAATGAAACATACATTGTTGAAGGACACATAAAATGAAACAAACCACTTTACAAAGACAGTTTGGCATTTTCTTGGTTTAAAGATCCATTAATATCATATCTTTTAGATATTTAGTAGACAGAAATGAGAAGCTCATACAAGAATATAATAGTCTGTATTCGTTTCCTGGGGCTGTCCTAACAAATGTCCAGAACCTTGATGGCTTATAGCAACGAGATTTATTCTTCACATTTCTGGGGACCAAAAGCCATAAGTCAAGGTGTTGGTAGGGTTTGTTTCTTCTGAGAGCTCTGAGGGAGAATCTGGTCCATGTCTCTGTTCTAGTTTTTTGTACCTACTCATAGTCCTTGATATTATCTGGCTTGTAGATTCATCACTCCAATCTCTGCCTCTGTCTTTACATCGCTCTCTGTCTTCCCCTCTCTCTCTGTCTCCTTTCTTTTATTAGGAACTCAAGCCATTGGATTTAGAGTCCACTGTAAATCCAGGATGATCTCATCTTGAGATTTCTAATTACATCTGCAAATACTGTTTCTAAATATGGTCACATTTACAGGTAGAGATTAGAACTTAAAGACATAGATTTCTAGTCAACCCAATTCACTACATAGCTCCAAACTGAAAAAATAAAACAAAACTGGTTGATCAATAGGAAAGTGGATAAACAAATTTTGATATATTTGTACAATGAAATACCGCTCATTAATAAAACGGAACAACTGAATCACACAATATGTGTATTTTTGTTTTTGAGTGAAAGGTTTTTTGAGTGAAAGAAACCAGACACATAAACTGTTTATAGTTTTATCAATATAAATTTCAGGAACAGACAAAATGAGGCGATAGTGATAGAAATCAAAACATTGCTTTCCTATGATGGGGGGGCTTGTCTGGAAGCGGGCATGAGTGAATTTAAGACACTAATACTGTTCCGGATTTTATGCCAGCTTTTTAATTCAACAGATATGAAACTTATGTGTTAAGACTGTTTGCTAAGACTGCCAAATTAAGTAGGAAGTCTCTTTACTCTCTTGCTTTATGATTCATAGCTTTACCACTCACAGAACCTGAGTATCTACAGAACTCACTTAGACCGCCTGTGAAATTCTTAGTGATCCAGAATTGATAAGGATTTATAAACAAAGGTAAAGCAATATCTGATATCTATAACCCATTGTTTATTTCTTGACTAGATGGAGGAATATATACATATATATATTCCTTTGGATATTTTTTGCACAAGTCTTGGCATTATCTTGCTCCTGTGAAATATAAAAATTATACCATATGTCCTTTGCTGTTGTATAGTTTTCTTAAATAATTTTAGTATAGCAGCTTTAATATCATAAGAGCACATTTATTTTAAAAACATTTTTGATATTCTGAGTACTACCCAGGCATAAGGCATTTGAGTAGCTATTTTTTTTAAACCTTTCTCCAAGTGAAGTGAACTTTTGTATTTTTCTGAAAATTTTGGAGATCATGAACATATTGGCCTGCTAATAGTGAAAGATAGGATATTTTTATGTCAGAAAAATCAGGTTCGAAATTTTTTTCTAAGTGTCTTAATTCTGTGTAAGTATTAGATCAAAATACTTTCTCAAATTTCACTTTCACAAAGATGCATTTATATTTTTTTCTCATTTCCTTGTTTTCTCATTCCCTTCCCATAGAGAACTCAAGATTCAGCTAACAGGGCAGTGTGAGTGGAGAGTGCAGTGCGGAGGGACTGTGAAAGTTGATCTGGAAAAGTTTTAAAAGTTCAACCAATAGGAGATAACTGCGTATACTAAGGAGAAACCAAAGAAATACCAAGACAATACGCAGTTGGCAGAGCTCATAGCAGGCTCATTTTCTATAGTAGTGTCACCTAATAGCCACTATGATGGGATTAATGTTGGTAGAGGATGTTTGAATTTCAGATGGTTTTTAAATTGTTGATAATTTCCACATTGTGATGATCTGAGTGGTGAGGACGCTTGATTGATTAGCAGCAAGTTAGCTCTAGGCCTAGGTCCTACTAGCCATGAGATTTGAATAAGTCATTTAACCTTCCTGAAATGTTTCATTATTTCTTTTAATTAGACATTTACAAAGTATATGAACTAAAAGCCTTTAAAGTATTAAGTCAATTAAAACTGATGCCCATAACTTCTCAATCAGTAGGTTACTATACTCTTAGAAGGAAAGTTAAATGAATGGTTAGTTTTGCATGACGTTGGGAAGAATAAAAAAGATATGGAACAGTACTAAAATTTTTTTGAGGTGAGCCTATATAAGTTTGCATAGTAGGATGGGGAAAAATATCTCACGTTTGGAGTAAGTTGATGTGTGACAACCTTTTACTTATGAAAGAAACTAAAGAAAATTAGGTATAGTATTAAACACAGTTGGTAGTTGGTATAACAACTGTCAGATTAATTCCGTTCTTCCCCATAGAATAATGGATAAAATTAAAATTGTGTGACAAATACAACTATAATGAGATCGTAGGAGATTACACCTTCCTGGGGACCTCTTCTACTTTTTACCCTTTAAGGCAGATGGAAAGATTAGATGGTGAGGGCCACAAGGAAAAGAACTGTAGCTTCTGTGCTGTTCACAGCCC
Source organism: Tarsius wallacei (assembly GCA_963574415.1). Classification (NCBI taxonomy): domain Eukaryota; kingdom Metazoa; phylum Chordata; class Mammalia; order Primates; family Tarsiidae; genus Tarsius; species Tarsius wallacei. The sequence continues at coordinate 8,959 of CAUYQG010299079.1, forward strand.
TGAGTGAGACCCAGTCAATCCTTGTTAGTTACCGATTTTCTAAAGGTCTTTTCATTTTACTTTGTCTCTGCTGCAACAATGCATATGTTGCCAACAAACACAATTTTGCAATAAAAGTACTCTTAGAGTTCTGGATATTGCTTCCTATTTGATTTTCACGTCATTGCTTTAAGGTGACTTCATCTGTCTAGCATATGACCTCTGTGGGTGGTGAGGTGGGAGAGGTTGCAGGAGTACTGCTCCCTGCCTTTAAAAAACAAGGAATTAAATCAAAGCATTTTTACTTCTTTACATTGATCTCCAGATTATAACTCACTTTTGCCATGGGTTTTGGTGTCCTGTGTTTATATTGCTAAGACTATGTAATAATAAATTTAGAGGGTATCTCTATAAAAATGCATTTCTAATTTCTTCTGACATTCTAATTATTAACTAACTTACAGCTTGCTTTTATTGTAACCCTTCTTTTCTTCTTCTTTTTCTTTTCTTTTCTTTTTTTTTTTTTTTAAATGACTTTCTGTTGCCATTCAGAATATCATTTGAGCACCAGGCTCTCTCCAGCGTAGCCGTTGGCAGTCACATCAGAATTCTAGTTTCCTTTGCAGGAGAACAGGATGCACATTCCCAGTGTTGACAGAATATGGCAAGTGGTAAAGATGAGGCATCATAGTTCAGAAGATATATATGTGTGTGTTTCCATCTGAAGAAAGAAATTTTGATTTAAATAATGAGAAAAAGAACCCTCCTATTATTATCACAGATCCCATGATTGTGATCTTGGAACATTAAATGAGATGGTTTTCTTACATGAGAGCAACCATCTGGCCGTTCATTGTGTGGCGAAATAGTGAACTAAAGACGGGAACAGTCTCCAGGTGACCTTTCACGTTTCATTCCATCTCAATAATTTTGCATATTAAAATACTTTTATTTAATAATAGTCAAAATACTAATTTATCTAAATTGGAAGAAAGAACATAAAAGGACATCTAATTTATTTTAAAAGTGTCATTCAAAGTTTTGCTTTTATGTTACCTTTCCTGACTTTGCTTTGTCAGGGTTTTTCATGAACGTGTAGCACTTTGTTATGCATTACATCATAGACTTACTCTACATTTTCAAGGTACTTGTCCCTTGTGCCAGATAGACTCATTATTCATACAAATCTAGGTTATATTTTTCTAGGAAAATTAATTACTTTATGCTGGCTACATATGGTTAGCTTGTCAGCAGGAAAGCTTTAACATATTTTGGGGTGGTATAATGTAAGCACTTAAGCACTCTTTTTTCCTGTTAGTGCATAAAAGTAGAACATTAACATGTTAAAAATTAATGTGTTTTGTAATATTAATATTTTGTATGAGGTACTGGAGAATTCCTTCTCGTGTTTATAGCAAAGTGCCAAATACTCCACTTCATAGTCTTAAATGACGCACCTACTGAACACAAGGCATTGTGAGCCCATTACCCACTGTGGATGTAGCTGTCGCTGCATGTACTACATGTGAGTGCTCTTATGTACATCTCACTGTTCTAAAGGACATATGAGTGTAACAGAGCATTATTCATGTTACCACTGTAATATGGCTGTCTATCATTTGCACCTGCTGGACACAAGGCACTGTGAGCCCACTACCCACCTGTGGATGTAGCCATCGCTGCATGTACTACATTTGAGTGTCCTTTGTACATTTCACCATTCTAAAGGATATATTAGTATAACAGAGCATTATTCATGTTACCAATGTAATATGGCTGTCTGTCATTTGCAATGTTTAAGGATGAGAAATCCAGGGAAATGAATCTGTTTGGGGGAAATACAATATATTTTAAGGCAAATCAAATGTCTTTATGAGAAATAATTGCTGCTTAACCCTAGTTTGTGTGACAGAGATACCATGTCTAAAAAGAGATGATTTTTGCCCAGTAAGAATATTCTAATCTGTTTTTCTTTCTACAATTTTGTATTGCTTAAACTTACTCTATAAAATCCTTAGTAATTTTTAAAATGCAATTGGTGAGCTTATAGTCTTTATAATTTCTTATAGGAAAAAAAATATTTTCCCTAGACAGAAAATGTGAATACATTCCTTAAAGCGCTTTGTAGAACAATCAGACTACTTCACTTCATTAGTTGAGCTCTTAGAATCTTGGTTGTGTACGCATAGACATTTACTATGTCAAGTGGTAAGGGAGAATGCTGTTGATAAATTAGATATTTATATTACGTGATAATGGAGCTTTTCAGTCACTGTAAGGACTTGATCCACCTGAAAATATTCTCAGAGATGTCTACCAAGAGTTTCTTATTTATAACTCAGTTTTTGTTAGATGTGTAAGCTGAGTTATATTAAATCATTAAAGCAGTATCTGCATGACCATATTGGAATTTAATAAACTTTTGGGTAGAGTATTTTAAGTAATAGTCATTATTGTGAGCCACTAGGTTTCTGTTTTCTGAGTAATCATGATTTCCATTTCATTTGGCATCCTACAAGTTTCATTTGGTGTGGTTTAAACCTTTCCTTCAGGGTATGTAACTGAGAGAACTAGTCCTTCTTTAACTCTGTCGTGTTCTGTCACTGTTTTTTTCTGATCATGCCTTAAACTGTTTTTGAGATGTACAGTAGTTGAAGTTATGAAACTTCAACATTACTATTACTGTCCCTTTGGTGTGTTTCAAGTCTAAAATTCCTACTGCATTGCTCAAGGAATTCATATCTAGCTTAAATGCAGTATGCCTTTAACCTACAGGTAACAGATGATTCCCCTCACAAGTGTTGACATAACACAAGGAGTAAACATAAAGGCAAGAACTTGATCCTTTGTTCTTTTTTATTTCTTCAGACCCCCACATTCCTAACAGAATCCCAGACTACCACACAGGGATTCCTGGCATATGATGGATTCGTGGCTCTGCGCCACCCGTCTCCTGCTACTCCCATATTTCCTAACTCTGATTCTGCTAATTTAGTGTGTGTCAAGAGTCATTCTACTTTCTTGTGTTTCTGAAGAAAGTCAATTTAGTACAAATTGGGACCTATTTACTCTTCCTCTCTCTAATACATACTGTTAAGTCAGCAGGACTTCTGAGGACAGCAATTGCTATTTGAAGAAAACAAACCCTCTTAGACCTTTCTGAATATGTTTTAAACATGACCCAGTATATTACAGTATTGAACAAAAATTATGTAATGATATAAATGCTTTGCAATTTATTGCTTATGTAGCCTACCTTTTTAAAATTTAGTTTTTAAAGTTGTTTCTTACGTAAGCCTTATCGTTTAATTAAAGCCTTCTTTCCATGGGGCATCTAAGTTGTTAATTTTGGTTTTGAGGGATGACTCTGAATCCTTTACAGAAATGAGCAGGGCTTTTCTCTCTTCCTGCTATCAGTTTTAGGAGACATACTGCTTCTTTGGTACTGTCATACCAATAAATCATCCCAGATTACTTGCAGTCGTACAGTCGTAAAGTGTACCATGCATTTTAAAGGAAATCTGCTGTTTTCTTTTCAATCAGATGAGCAATGTGAAGAGACTACGGCCACGGCTCAGTGCTATTCTCTTTAAGCTTCAGTTTGAAGAGCAGGTGAACAACATCAAACCTGACATCATGGCTGTCAGCACTGCCTGCGAGGAGATAAAGAAGAGCCGGAGCTTTAGCAAGTTGCTGGAGCTTGTGTTGCTGATGGGGAACTACATGAACGCTGGCTCCCGGAATGCACAGACCTTTGGGTTTGGCCTTAGCGCCCTCTGTAAAGTGAGTTTGTTTTTTAAAACACGTATTTGCCCGAACACTTGCTCTTAAATGTCAGCCCTGATGACATTATTTAAATATTTTTATTTTGATGTGCTCATTATCAAGAACTTGAACTGAACCATGAACTCCAACCCAGAGTGAACTGAGCTAATTTACTCAACCTCTGAACTAAATCCAAATATTAATTTTCTCTGATCTGAAAATCCAGTTAAAAGATTTTGTTTAATAACGAAATCTCATCATGAACCTATGCTTTCTCAAACCAATGAAATGGAACATCAAAATATTATTAACTTAGTATTTATTCAGTTTAGATACCTTCATATGATGGTATATATATTGAGTATTGCTTAGGATTGCCATTGAAATTTTTACCTTTGACTATTTAAATATCTCTGTGCATTGTTTTTATAAACTGACTAAAAGGAAAGAAAAATGACATTTATATAAAGGGAAAATGATTATTTTAGGAATAAACATACCTCAGATGTCACTAATTTTGAAATGTTTCTATTTAAATATAATTTTAGAGGATATGAAAATGGAGAAGGTTTGGAGGTTTTTTTTCGTCCTGGGTCTTCCTCAGGAGGAAATATATTTAATGTTTTATATGACAGAGTTCTTTTTGGATGAGTGGGCCATAGTAATAGTGCCTTATTGATGTGCTTATAATACATTCTTATCAGCCACATATCACAAGAATTTGTTATGGTCTTGACCTCATAACAACAACACTCTCTGATTAAGGAATTTGAGCACTACTATTGCCAGTTAAGTAGAGAAGGTGAGAATCAGGTCCAGCTTTAGCAATGGGTTTGTTATCCTTTGGGGATTTCATGAATTTCTTATACAATTTCCCTGACCTGTGCCTCTCATTGGTATCAATGTCTTGTGAGCTTCTCCCTTGTCCCATCTCCATCTTTTTATTTTTCTCTTTATTTCCTTAGGCTGCTATATTTGGTTAAGATCCCTATTTGACAATGCAGTTCCTAGAAGCCATCTTGAATACTTGGCACATCTATTACGTTCTTACTTAGGGTGAAATCCTGAGCCAGATGCTTTGCTAGATGATCTTTTTCATGTATATGATGACTATTTACCTGGCTTACATGAGACTCATATTTTCCACATGTACTATTAATTATGACTTAGTGCTTTAATGAAGCCATATACAAAGTATTATGGCAGCAGAGGTATGACAGAGAGGCTCGCTAAGCAACAAGAGGGCAGTTAATTACTCAGAGAGGAATGGGCATTTGAACTGGATCTTGAAGGACTGGCAAATGTTCTGTGGGAGGAAAAGACATTCTAAGCATGAGTTAGCAGCTAACATTAAAGGGTTATAATGTGGCACATGTGAGCCACTGAGTGGCCCAATACCTTTGGAGATTAGCTGGGAAAGGAGTGGGATAATAGAACTGAGATGGTCAGTTGGTCAAGACCAGGAAGAGCTTTGAATCTCATGCCGGTTGGTGGAGATTTTATGGAGATATGTTAGTTCTGTTAGACAAGTAATGTGATCAGATGTTTTGAAGGAAGACACTTCTGTCAGCAGTGTGGATGATAGTTAAACTGCACTGTCCAGTACTATTGCTATTAAACATATTTGGCTATCTAAATTTAAATTAATTGAAATGTATGTAAAATTTAAAAATGTAGTTCCGTAGTTTCACACTTGCCACATTTCAAGTCTCATTGCACATACTGTTGGCCTCTAAGACGTGGCACATTTCCATCATTGAAGAACATTCTCTTGGACAGTGCTGGGTTAGATGGTTACAGAGGGGAGATATTTGGTGATTGTCTCACAAGTAGTGCATGACCCAGGAGAGTGACAGAGGAAATTGAACTGAGAAGGTGGATACGAAAGATGGTATGGGAGGTGCTGGAGAAGAGGAATGGATCAAAGATAACTCCTAGGTGTCTTGCTCATCCAACTAATGGACAATATTGCTACTGACATGTTTGAAGTGGTTGCTCAAAAGGGAAAGAGATCAGGGTTTTTTTATTTTTGCTGTTTTCCTCCTCTTGTTTACCTCATATTTTAAAGGGCATATGATTGAAGCTGCCCCATTCAATTATTTAGCAAATATTTGAGTGTCCACTAAGCAACTATTACTGTGCTTTGAGATTATGGAGTTCCAAGCTAAGGTATTGGCAATGAGGTTTGAGGTAGGAACCGAGAGGGGATGGAGGGAAGTGTACAAATTCAAGAGCATCTTGGGAAGTTGCCAGGGCATGGTGGCTATGAACTTGGAAGCTGAAAGAGAAGTTGGCAAGAAAGACCGCCAGGTTCAGGTTTTTCCTGAAAGGAAGAAACATAGTATGAGAGGCAAGATAGGGGAGAAACTAAGTCCACCCCTGCAAATCTACTGGGGTTTGTTCCCTAGTGCAAAAGTGTGCTCCTCTGTAGGTTTTGCCTCTCGAAGTGTGACTGACTCATGAGTTGGCTGCACACTCTTCCTCGTGCCCTCCTCTAAGGAGAGCTGTTGGCAGGAGCCTAGGTCTGTTTAATGAGGTGGAGTAGCCTATACAGTGCTTTGTACATAGTTAATAATGAATAGCTGTTGAATAAGTGAAATGCTGTGATAAGACACAATGTACTGTCTCATGTGTACCTTATAGTTGAAAATAAGTAGATATTCTCTCATTGAGATACAATCACTGGTGGATAGTAATTTTAAATTCTTTTATGAATAAAATGCATGCTGTTATTATTTTATTTCAGTTAGTCTGCAAACCAGTTAATCTGTCCCCAGATAAAGAGGTGACTGTATTTTTGTGCAATACTACTAGGTATTTTGATCATCTCTCTTGGGAGCCTTCTGTTGTGCAAGAAACAAAATAAATACAACAACTTCATATTTTTTATTAGCCTACATGTCAAGTTGAAAGCATATATTGAACAAGATGATATCTCATCATGTTTGTTATCAGAAGTAGCAGCTTGATCTTTGACAATTGAGATTGAATTTTCATGCTGTGTATAAAGCATTTGGTTTGATGATAAGCCCCTACACAAGGAATTCCATATTTATTTGACAGTAGAAAGACAGGGAAATTTTTTATTCTGTTAAAACATGCTGGGTAATTATATGACATTTAACATTCTATATCCAAAATCTTTACTTTTAAATGCCCTTTACAAATGTAGCTCAAGTATTAAAAAAAGCATGAAAGATCATATCTAATTATTTACTCTGCATGGTTTACAAATAAGTCCATATCTTGAGTTTCATACACATTGTAGTTTAACTTTAGGAGCTATATTATATCTTTGCATTGTATACATTTGCAATCAGGATGGCTGACTATAATATCTCTGAGTTCAGAGAGAAAGGTTTACTTTCTTTTTCTTTTTTTTGAGTTGGAGTCTCACTCTGTCACCCAGACTGGAGTGCAGTGGCATGCTCTCGGCCACCGCAGCCTCGACCTGCTGGGCTCCGGCAATCCTTCTGCCTCAACCTTACAAGTAGCCGGAATTACAGGCGCATGCTACCACGCCCAGCTAATTTTTGATTTATTATAGAGATGAGGTCTCACCAAGTTGCCCAGGTGGGTCTCGAAACCACGGGCTCAGGCAATTCACTTGCCTTGGCCTCCCAAAGTGCTGGGATTACAGGATGAGCCACCGAGCCTGGCCAAGGTTTACTTTCTTATATCCCGAAGATTTGATGTGCCATATGACAAATAAATATAAAAGTAATATATAATATATCACATATAAGGTAAACACAGTAGAATTTATTATTGAGGTATACATAAACATTAAATCCTATATATAGATGTTAGACTTTGATTGTCAAACTGATATGCAAACATTTTAATGAAACTTCATGAGCTAAAAGTAGTGCTTTCTTGGATTAGCTAAAGCTTAACTTCATAAGGCATTTTGCATGTTTATCTTTCTAAAGGTGGTGTTGAGCACTGTTCTTAACAAATGAAATAATCCATTTCAAGAGGATCTTTCTTTTAGAACCATCCCTCTCTTCCCTCCTCTCCTTCCCCTTCCCCCAAAATATGTATCCTAGCCTCTTAAGGACCTGACCCATTTATGAGAACCCACGGATAAGGTACAAATATACTTTTCAGTCACAGTAATGCTACTCCTAATTTAGGTAAAATGATGTAAACACCTAAGTTTCTGATGGCTTGAATTTTTAAGAGGGTAAACTTAAAATACACAGAAAAATGAAGGATTGCTTATCATTAGAAATTTTCTATGGATATCACTGGGCTTTAGATTAAAATTGGTTAATAGGCACTTTAAGACTATTCTCTTTTGGGGGGACCTGCTATTGATTAAATATAAATCCAGATCCTTAGAAGTGTAATCAGCAGATAGTAGATGCTTTTCTGACCAAAATGCTCCACCTGGAAAAGTTTGCATCTGGTTATTGTTGAAGGTGTTTCCCTAAGAGATCTTGTTGGTAAGGCCATGAATTTTTTTTTTCCCCCAAGTACGTCGGCATTCTAGGTAAATAATGAACTGACACAGGCATCAAAGTTCAACACTATATTAAAATACATGGGGTAATTTTGTCTTGTCAATTTAAGAAGCAGATGTTACCAATCCACACACAATGGCTATAGCATGTGTTTAATAATGTTTACTAATGTCTAACGAGATGTATGATTTCTGAGTAACAAATAATTCTGATCAGTACCATAGGATAATATAGCTCTTTGTTCTGAGTGATTAAATAGACTGGCTTCCTATATTGGCATCATAGATATAAATGTTGAAGGAGTTTACCAAGTATAATAACTAATTTTTATTGGTATTTATGCTGTTATTCTTTGGGGAAATTGCAGGAACAAATAACTATTGATCCCACTTTAAATTTTCCCAAACTGTCTTTGTGTGAAGCTCTGCATTCTCTGTGGCAGTAGCATATGTAATGAGTTCATCTCCAAGTTGAAGTCATCAAAGAGCACATGCTAATGGGCCTGAGAAGAGGTGGGGGGGTGGTTGAAGTCAGGTGTTAACAGAGTGCAGGTGGGAGACAAGATTGATTTTTGCCTAAATTTCCTCTTTTCTAGTTCAGGAATTTTGTATGTGATCGTCTGAATATTCCTTTTATAAGCACAGGCTAACCAAAAGTAAAATAACTTCACTAAAGCTGTGATGGGGATAATTAAAATAATAGAAGCAGCAATAAGCATTGAATTCCCATTTTCATTAATGGCTCCATCAACCTTGGTGAGTCACTTTTCAAAATTGTGGTAGCTTTGTTGGATGACATTGATTTGCAACCTAGAGTACTCTGTAAGAAATACTAATATTTCAGCCCACACCAGTTCAGTTGACTTAGAATGTGTGGATGTGGAACCTGACTCATGGTATTGTTAAAAGAGCTTCCGGGGGATTTTAGTACCAACCTACACTGAGAATCACTTTATCTGTCTTCTGTCCTACTTAAATATCCCAGAATGGAAAATCCCTGATTGGTGGTCTGCAACCAAAACACAAACATTAGAAAAATGAAAAATGAAAAATTACAGGCTGTGGCTCAGCCTGTAATCCCGTGCCTTGGGAGGCTGAGGTGAGTGGATTG
>CAUYQG010299080.1:0-49167 GCA_963574415.1 Tarsius wallacei
TACCGGGGGTGTGCCCCGGTCCCCCCCTGAATTGTTTTGAAAAGAAGGATGGGCCAATTTTTTGGTTTAGCAAAATTTTTCTGCCCAACCCCCCCCCCCCCCATTTTTTTTTTTTGAGTTGGAGTCTCATTCTCTCGCCCAGGCTCGAGTGCAGTGGTACACTCACGGCCATCCCAGTGTCAACCTGCTGGGCTCCAGTGATCCTTTTGCCTCAACCTTTCAAGTAGCTGGAACTACAGGCGTGCACTATCACGCCCGGCTAATTTTTTTTTTATTTATTGTAGAGACGAGGTCCCACCTAGTTGCCTGGGCTGGTCTCGAACCCACGGGCTCAGGCAATCCACTCGCCTCGGCCTCCCAAGGTGCTAGGATTACAGGCTAAACCACCGAGTCTGACCTAGTCCTTCCCAATTCTAATCCTAAACCACACCCCCAATTCTACTGCTTCTATTGTTAATAGGCCTAAGTCTGAGTTTCTTTGTCAATGTCAAAGAATTTACAGTATGTCTACAAACTTTTTTTGTCTGTGCTACTGTCTGTCATTTGTCCCTTCAAGTCTAGCATCCTCTTCCACCCTTTTCCCCTTGCCCTGGGAAAGTGACTTGTATAGAGTATATCAAAGGTTTCCTTGTGCATTCTGGCTTCCAGTTGGAAGAGCCATAGCAGAAGATCGTAGGGAGGCAGAAGCATGAGGTCTGGGAATTGGGCTGTGTTTCTCCTCTCAAAGCAGCCAACTTTATGCAACTCTTGTTTCTTTAGATTTCTATAAGTACTCCCTCCTTTTGTCCCTTTGGGCCTTGGGTGGTAGCAGGTCTGCTGACTTACCTGTGGTTCCTAACACCATCCATACCAATATAATAAGGCCTTTTGCAAACCTCAGTTATTTTAATTCGAGTGTGCCATCTGTTTTCTCTTGGAACTGTGACTGATAGATGCAATACCTAGTCTTCGATGATCTTGTGTGAACCTTTCACTCCAGCCCATGGTGAATCGGTTTTTTTTTTTTTAGTAGGATTCTCACTCTGTCTCCCAGGCTAGAGTGCAGTGGCACTCTCACAGCCATTGCAGCCTCAATCTGCTGGGCTCAGGTGATCCTTCCGCCTCAGCCTTCCAAGTAGCTGGAACCACAGGTGCATGCCACCATGCCTGGCTTAGCAATTTTTTGATATATTATAGAGACGAGGTCTTGCCAAGTTGCCCAGGCTGGTCTTGAACCTCTTGACTCAGACAATCCTTGCCTCTGCCTCCTGAAGTGCTGGGATTACAGGAGTGAGCCACCATACCCGGCTAGAACCTCCTTTTTGTATCTTTTTATTTCTTTTTGAGTCAGAGTCTCACTCTGTCGCCCAGGCTGGAGTGCAGTGGCATGTTCACGCCCATCACAGCCTCGACTTGCTGGGCTCAGGTGATCCTTCCACCTCATCCTTCCTAGTAGCTGGAACCACAGGCACACGCCACCATGCCTGGCCAATTTTTGATTTATTGTAGAGACATGGTCTTGCCAAGAAGCCCAGGCTGGTCTTGAACCCCTGAGCTCTGGCAATCCTCTCTCCTCTGCCTCCCAAAGTGCTGAGATTACAGGCGTGAGCCACTGTGCTTGACTACTTTTTGTATCTTATCTTACTACAGTATTCATGCAGGCCTAGTTTTTCTGATTTTAGTCATTCTAAAGGTTTTCAAGAAGGAAAGAGTATGACCTGGCTATACATTACTGATCAAAATAACGTTACGGTTTTAATTTGTTGGAGAAATGTGTTAAACAAAATTAAGTGAGTTTTATTACTTCAGAATATCTCAAAGCTATTCTAATATGCTTATTGCATTGTACATCTCTAATAAACCTAGTTTACCATGCTCAGATTTATTTCACTTTCTTTTTGGCTTGGCTTATCTGTAAGAGATTACTATTGCCCAGAACATGTGTAAAGTGGAGTATCTAACTTTGCATTTCAGTGTAAAAACATCAGTCTAATACTTAGAATGAAAAGTACAAAGCCTTAAATTGACTTCAGCCTGGCAATAATTTCATATGGGCAAAAAAGTTTTAACATGGTAAAATTGGGTTTATAAGTATATGGCTCATTCAAATGAGAACTGCTGAGGAGAGTACTCATATGGCAGGGATTAGTTTGCATTTGAGAGTTCTTGGAGAAGTCTGATTTCAGTGAGTGGCTTTGTAATTATCCATATTCATTCCTAGTTTTACATATGACTGCTGGGACCCCAGAGCAGTTCTGCCAAAAAATAAAAAAAAAAATCTGGTATACAATTCTTTCCTCAGTCAGTTTGAGTTAAAGCAAGTTATTGACAAAGAATATGTCTATCCCTTCTATAATCATCAGCTTTTGTTTCTCTGGGATTCTGAATCATACACTGTATACCTTACACAGGGTAGATATGCACAATAAATATTTTCACTTAATAAACATATGAAAAATATCTATGAGTATTGCTGTTGATACTGGGCCAGAAGTTTGTATCTACCTCATTCGCTACTGCAAAAATGGGCCCTTAACTTAAGCTAATGTATTTTGTGTTTGTTTGCTTTTAGGTAGACTGTTAGTGACAAATCTAAGAATTATCTGGCATTCTTTGGCACTACCAAGAGTCAATCTTTGTAAGTATCTTTGTTAGATAACGCTAAATAAAGAAAGTCCTTTGACAAGTGAACTTGCATTGTGGCTTTTGATGCCAAAAAAAGCTATACCCAAAAAAACATGGAAATCTTACATTGCTGAGAAGAAAAAAAGCTTCAGAAATCCTAGACTAACCACAGACTGCATCATAACGTAAAAGAAATCCTCCACTTTTTATTTATTGGTCTGTGCATTTTGTGTCTTGGACATATATAAAATTAGGACTTTGCTCTTGAATGGTTTTTATTTTCTGCTTATCTTTAACAACGTGCTATAACCTGTTTCAAGTAATCCCAAAGAAGGAAGATGTAAGCACTAATAAAAGTACATCTTTTTATTGTGTTAAATTTTGTTTACTAATCTTTAGAACTATTTCGGATTATCCAGCTATACCTTTTCTTTTCAGTAAAAATGCTGTGTAGGTTTTAGATATGCAAACTTCCTTTTTCCCATGTTATGTTTTAGTTCAAAGAGGCAGAATTGACCCTCTAGTTCTTTTAATTATTTAATTTAAATTTGTAGTTGTTTCATAAAATTTTTCCAAGTTATATTTTTGTATATGTTTAATTTTTAAAACTTTTAAAACTTCTGTTAATGGAATTTTTTTTTAAGAGAAGTGTTTTTTTTCTCAGTTTACCTCCTGTCCTTTAAATTCTTTTGCTTTTGGATTTTAGCTATCGGTTACAACTGCATATTGAATATTACAACAAGGACTGCTAACTCTGTAAGTCTAAAAAAATCTTATTGAAATATATATGTATATATATAGTAAAGAAACATTAGATATTTGAGGTTCATGTTTTTGTAACTATAGATGAGAAATTGCTCTTAAAATCTGAACTTTTAAATAAATTTGTTTTTACAGAAATTACGAGGCCAAACTGAAGCTCTTTATATACTTACAAAATGTAACAGTACTCGTTTTGAATTTATATTTACAAATTTGGTTCCTGGAAGTCCTAGACTTTTTACTTCTGTGATCGCAGTACACAGGTATAGTAATGCTTTATGGATTATTGAATATTTTTAGGTTATTGTATGATATAAGGTTTTAGAGGATAAAGTTTAGGGTACAATCCTAACTTCCACTGAGATCTATTGCAAATATCCTGAAGATATTTAGAACATGTTTCATTATCATTTAATAAATACTTTAAAGGACCAGGTACTACTGTGGCTCACGCCTATAATCCCAGCACTTTGGGAGGCTGAGGTGAGAGGACTGCCTGAACCCAGGAGTTCGAGACTAGCCTGGGCAACATGTCGAGCCCTTGTCTCTAAAATAAACTAAATTAGCTGGGAATGATGGCATATGCCGTAGTCCCAGCTACTTTGAAGGCTGAGGCAGAAGAATTGCCTGAGCCCAGCAGACTGAGGCAGCAGTGACCATGAGGGTGCCACTGCACTCCAGCCTGAGCAAAACTGTAAGACTCTGGCTCAAAAATAAATAAATAAACACTTGAAGGTATTTATAAAACACTGAAGATTCATTAAAATTTCGACTGAAGAGTAGATTAACTACCAAGGTAGGTAAAGTGAAATAATTCATTCAATATAGATAATCAAGTTGGATAATTCAGTTAATTAATTAAAAAGATTATTTTTCTAGCAGTGGAAAGCATATTTGGGTGTTTTCCCTAGAGATCTAGTTTTGTTGCTGTTAGTCTTCTCTTTTTACTGTCTCAGCTCCTTTATTTATTTATTTATTTTCTTCTTGTTGTTGTTGGAGCCTCACTCTGTCACCTAGGCTGGAGTGCGGTGGCATGCTCACGACCACCGCAGCTTTGACCTACTGGGCTCAGGCAATCCTTCTACCTCAGTCTTCCAAATAGATGAAACCACAGGCACATGCCATCACGCCCAGCTAATTTTTTTTTTTTTTTTTAATTTATTGTAGAGACAAGGTCTCGCCAATTTCCCCAGGCTGGTCATGAACCACTGGACTCAAGCATGAACCACTGTGCCTGACCTCAGCTCCTTTTTTTAAAGTTGCATGATTTTTTTTAATGCTTTGCTAAGATGACAGGCTATATACATATAAGTGTTTAATTTGCATTTCTTTTATTACTAGTTAGGCTGAAATTTTTCATGGCTTGTTATTTGATTTTTAATTTTATTGATGATATTTGATCTACATAATGGTTTAATTTACTAAGATAAAATCACATAACAAAATTTCACATAACGTAAATTTTGCCATTTAAAAATATACAGTTTGATAATTTTAGTATATTCACAAGACTGTACAATTGTTGCCACTATCTAATGCCAGAATATTTCAATCATCCCCAAAATAAACCCCATACCCACATCAGTTATTTCCCGTTACCTTCTCCCTAAAGCCTCTGGCAACTACTAATTTACTTTCTCTCTCTATGGATTCACCTATTCTGAACATTCCATTTATTCATTCATTTATTTAACAGACAGAGTCTTGCTGGTTGCCCAAGCTGCAGTGGAGTGGCACAGTCATAACACATTGTAACCTCAAACTCTTGGGTTCAAGTGATCCTCCCACCTCAGCTTCCTAAGGAGCAAGGACTACATGTGTGTGCCACCAAGCCTGGCTAATTTATTTTATTTTATTTTATTTTTCTCTTAATTTTTTTTTTAGTCTCACTCTGTTGCCCAGGTTGGAGTGCAGGGACACATTCAAAGCTAGCGCAGCCTCTACCTACTGGGCTTAGGTGATCCTGCCACCTCAGTCTTCCAAGTAGCTGGAACCACCAGAGCGTACTACCACACCTGACTTTTTTTTTTTTTTTTGAGTTGGAGTCTTACTCTGTTGCCCAGGCTTGAGTGCAATGGCACGCTCCCGGCCACTGCAGCCTTGACCTGCTGAGCTCAGGTGATCCTTCTGCCTCAGCCTTCCAAGTAGCTGGAACTACAGGCATGTGCCACCACTTCTGGCTAATTTTTTGATTTATTGTAGAGATGAGGTCTCACCAAGTTGCCCAGGCTGGTCTCGAACCCATGGACTGAGGCAGTCCTCTCACCTTGGCCTCCCATAGTGCTGGGATTATAGGCGTGAGCCACCTTTCCCAGATACATAATGTTTTCAAGGTCCATCTGTGTTATAGCATGTATCAGTAGTACTCCATTCCTTTTTGTAGTTGAATAATATTCCATTCTGTGGACATATCACATGTGTTTAATCTGTTCATCAGTGATGGGCATTTGGATTGTTTCCTCTTTTTAACTATTATGAATAAGGCTGCTGTGAACATTTGTGTTCGAGTTTTTATGTGAACACATGTTTTCAGTTCTCTTGGGCATATACCTAAACCTTTATTTCACTTTACTTTGAGAAATCCTGTGAAACGAAAAGTTCTAAACATACTGTGAAGGAAGCAGACACTACTCTTCTTTTTTTTTTTTTTTGAGTTGGAGTCTCATTCTGTCACCCAGGCTGTAGTGCAGTGGCACGCTCACGGCCATCATGGCCTCGACCTGCTGGGCTCAGACGATCCTTCCACCTCAGCTTTCCAAGTAGCTGGAACCACAGGCACGCGCCACCATGCCTGGCTAATTTTTTGATTTATTGTAGAGATGAGATCTTGCCAAGTTGCCTAGGCTGGTCTTGAACCCCTGGACTCAGGCAGTCCTCTCACCTCAGCTTCCCAAAGTGCTGTGATTGCAAGTTTGAGCCACCGTGCCCGGGAAGGCTGGGCACTGTGGCTCACGCCTATAATCCCTGCACTTTGGGAGGCTGAGGTGAGAGGATTGCCTGAACCTATGGGTTGGAGACCAGCCCTGGAAACTTGGCGAGACCTCGTCTCTACAATAAATCAAAAAACTAGCCAGGCATGGTGGCGCATGCCTGTGGTTCCAGCTACTTGGAAGGCTAAGGTGAAAGGGTCATCTGAGCCCAGCAAGTCGAGGCCGCGATGACCAGGAGTGTGCCACTGCCCTCCAGCCTGAGTGACAGAGTGAGACTCCAACTCAAAATAATAATAATAATAATACTGCTCCCCACAAAATAATTTATAGCATAAATAGTTTACATTTATTCCAATGGTTAGGTATTGATGATAGCAGCAATAAAGAAAATTAAGATTTAGGAGCTGAATGTTCAAATCCTGCTTTTTCACAATTCACATATTAGAAGGTTAATTAAGTAATAATCAGAAGTTTAACAATGAATATTATAACATATAATAACAATGAATATTATAACATATAAGTAGTCTCTAAAGTTATTAAGGCTAAGAAACTTTAATTTTATTAACTAGATAAATTAGCCTGTTTTTATGTGGGTTAATATTAGAGTTAACTAATCAGAAGTTAATCAGGATTTTTTTTCTCTATTATTTGTCAGCAGAGAGATATCAGGAACCAAATTATGGAGATTTCATTCTTCTTCCTTTTCACTCTCTCCCTCCCTCCTTCCCTCTCCCTCCTTCGCCTTTTCCCCTTCTCCCATAGGGTCCCTTTTAGAATTGGTACAGATTTATTCTAGTTTTCTGTATAGAGGTAGATGTGAATATAATGTTTTCAGACTGCAGTGAGAAAAAGTAATTGGGCTCTTATTTATGTCAAACGAGTAATGGTGCCTTTGACTAAATCAGGGAAATGAAGAAGGGAAGGCATTTTGATAGAAAAAGAAATGTCTACGTATGTTATATGCACACATTATTTTTAAGTTTAGAAAATCTGTTTCCTGTCACTTGTGCTATATGACATATATTGCCTTAAAAGTTAGACATGTAAAAATATATTGTTGAGATAAAATGTGTAATTACTATACTAAAATGACAACGTTTACAAAAAACTACAATCACCAGAACTTACTCAAAAGAAAAATACGGCCAGGAGCAGTGGCTCACACCTGTAGTCCCAACACTTTGGTAGGCTGAGATGGGAGGATTGCCTGAGCCGAGAGATTCAACACCATTATGGGCAACATAGTTTCCACAAAACCATCAAAAACTTAGCAGGATGTGATGGCAGTGTCTGTAATCCCATGTACTCAGGAGGCTGAGGCCTGAGGATTGCCTGAGCCCAGCAGGTCAAGGCTGTGGTGAGCCATAATTGTGCCACTGCAACAGAGTGAGTCCTCAACTCAAAGAAAAAAAAAAAAGAAAGAAAGAAAATTACAGGTAGGTACAGTGGCATTTACTTACAATTCTAGTACTTAGAAGGCTGAAACAGGAAGATTGCTTGAGCCCAGGAATTTGAGTCCAGCTTGGGCAATATAGCAGGACCTGATCTCTATAAATAATTTGTATACAATTTTAAACAGAAAAACATAAAAATTTAGTATAATAATTATTTTTTAATTTAATACCTTTATTTTAATAACTTTAGAAATACAAATGATTTTTGGTTACATGACTGCTTTGTGTAGTGATGAAAAAGTCTGGGTTTTAAGTGTACTCATCACATCCATTAGTGCATATTGTATCCAGTAGGTAATTTTTCATCCCTCCCTTGCATCCCATTCTTCCCCTTCTGAGTCTCCAATGTTCTTTGTGTCATTCTGTATGCCTTTACAGACCTAAAAATTAGCTGAGCTTCCACTTGTAAGTGAGAACATTCAGTATTTGGTATTCCATTCCTGCATTAATTCACTTAGGCTAATGGTCTCCAATTCATTCCAAGTCACTGCAAAAGATATTATTTTGTTCTTTCTTATGGTTGAATGGTATTCCATGGTTGTGTGTGTGTGTGTGTGTGTGTGTGTGTGTACACACGTGTACGTTGATTCCGCATCTTTGCAATTGTGAATTGTGCTGTTGTAAACATGCAGGTGCTGGTGTCATTTTTGTATAATGATCTCTCTTCCTTCCTTTCGGTAGCTACCAAGTAGTGGGATTACTGGATTGAATGGTAGATCTACTTTTAGTTCTTTGAGAAATCTCCATACTGATTTCCATAGAGGTTGTTATTATAATTATTTGAGTAATACACATCAATACTAGTGACTGTATGTTTTAGTAGATACGTAAACATAACCTAAGAAAACCACATTTTCAGTTTGGATTGGTCTTTTGTTTTTTTCTTTTTACAGAGCATATGAAACTTCTAAAATGTATCGTGATTTTAAATTGAGAAGTGCACTAATTCAAAACAAACAACTAAGATTATTACCCCAGGAGCATGTATATGATAAAATCAATGGAGTATGGAATTTATCCAGTGATCAGGTATTGTGCAAAGAACTACTGAGCCTTTTGGGACAGTGTTTTGCTAATCATTTTTCTATTCATCATTGGGTTTGTATGTTCATTAAACTTTAATTGTTAAAATTAGCACAGTAACTCTTGATATGAGTTAATACTCTGATTTTTTATTTTTATGGTTTTGTGTTCTCTTTAGCAAGTTTGTTCTGTGTAGAGTTTAGAGCTGGAATAAACCTTAGAGATCATCTAGTTCACTTCCCTTTCACTTATCAATGAAAAACCCAGAGAGTTAAGGTGACCTCACACATCTAGTTTATCCCAGAATCATACTATTCCCCTGTACTATGCTACCCTGTACCTCTTGACAAACTTATACTGATGGAGAAGAACCATGGTGTGGACAGTAAAAAAAAGCCTTTTAATCTTGTCTTCAGGGAGCTAAACAAATAACTGACTTGGTGACTCTTAAATCCATTGTTATAACTTTTCATTTGCTCTTGAAATTATGACCGGTTGAAACCTGTAAGCAGTTAATAGTTGGAATAAGTAACTACAGCAATTTCTAGAGAAAAATTTCTTACTAAGAATAGTTTCCAGCCTAGTTTAGACTGATAACTATCATGGTAAAACTGTAGCATTTGAATGAAGAGCATCTTACTAAGCACTGAATCATAAAATTTTTTTTTTTTTTTTTTTTTTTGAGTCGGAGTCTAACTCCGTTGCCAAGACTGGAGTGCAGTGGCACGCTCCCGGCCACCGCAGCCTTGACCTGCTGGGGTCTGGCGATCCTTCCACCTCAGCCTTCCAAGTCGCTGGAACTACAGGCGTATGCTACCATGCCCAGCTAACTTTTTTTACTTTATTGTAGAGATGAGGTCTCGCCAAGTTGCCTGGGCGGGTCTCGAACCCACGGGCTCAGGCAATCCACTCACCCCAGCCTCCCAAAGCGCTGGGATTACAGGCTGAGCCACCAAGCCCGGCCCATAAAAAATTTTAAATTAACTTTGTTTATTTGAAAAGTTCTAGTTTTAAACTATGATAACAGTTATATAGGATTAGACAGCTTCTCATCTCAATAATTCCTTCTCTTCCTTTAAGTCAGGAGTTAGCAAACCTTTTCTATAAAGGGCTAGATAGTAAATAATTCAGGCTTTGCAGGCCATACACTTTCTATAGCAGCTACTCAGCCCTTCCATTGTTGTGTGAAACCAGTCATAGACAATATATAAACAAGTAAGCATGGCTATGTTTCAATAAAACATTGTTTATGGACTCTGAAATTTGAACTTCATACAATATTCATATATCTGGAAATATTATTTCTTTTTACTTTTTCCAACCATTCAAACATGTAAAAATTATTCTTCATTTGTGGGTCATACAAAAAGATTTGGTTCATGGGCTATAGTTTACAGACCCGTGCTTTAGATTGTTGCTTAGATGTCACTTTTTTTTGGCATAATTAGTTGCCTTTATTCATTCAACATGACTGATACATTGAAATTTTAATCAGTTAAAACAACTTCTTTTAAAATTGTAACTTGGTTTTTAATTTTTTTAATTAATAAAAATTATGTATATTTATTATATTCAACATGCTGTTTTAAAATATGGATTTATTATGGAATGGCTAGCTTGAAATATTACTTCACATACCTTTCTTGTAGTGAGAACTTTTAAAATTCTCTCTTGGCAATTTTCAAGAATATAATACATTGGTATTAGCCATAGTTAACATGTTGCACAATAGGTCTCTTGAACTTATTCCATCTTACTGAAATTTGGTGTCCTTTGACCAACATCTCCCTATCCTCCCTACCCCTCTTCCCAGGCCCTGGTAACCACCATTCTACTCTGCTTCTATGAGTTCGCCTTTTTTGGATTCCATGAATAAGTGAGATCTTGCAATATATAAAACTCCCTAAAAGCTTCCTTCTATGTGTTCCTTATATGGTACTTAACAATTATACTCCAAATTATTATTCCTCTGAAATATGTAGCTTGCCTATACTTCCATTAGATTATACAATTTTTAAGGGTAGGAGTGGAATTACTCAGTTCATAGTCAGATCTTTACCACCTAGCATAGCATCTTGTATTTTTGATTAATTTAGTAAGGAGATATTCTGGGACTACCATATTTATTTATTGGCAAGGTCTCACTCTGTTTCCCAGCAACACAGTGGTACACTTATGTCTCACTGTAGCCTCAAATTCAAATTCCTAGACTCAAGCAATTTTCCCATCTCAGCCCCCGAGCAGCTGGGATTACAGGTATGCAACCATGCCTGGCTAATTTCTTAATTTTTTGTAGAGACAAGATCTTACTAAGTTGTCCATGCTGGTCTCGAACTCCTGGTCTCAAGCAATCTTCCCCCACCTTGGCCTCTCAAAGTACTGGGATTACAGGTGTGAGCCACCATGCCTAGCTACTCATTTTATTGAAACCAGGGATATTTTTTTTTTTTTTTAGTCGGAGTCTCACTCTGTTGCCCAGACTGGAGTACAATGGCATTCTCACGACTACCACAACCTCAATCTGCTGGGCTCAGGCAATCCTTTCGCCTCAGCCTTCCAAATAGCTGGAACTACAGGCATAAGCCAACATGCCTGGCTAATTTTTAAATTTATTATAGAGATGAGGTCTTGCCAAGTTGCCCAGGCTGGTCTCGAACCCATGGGCTCAGGCAATCCTCTCACTTTGATCTCCCAAAGTGCTGGGATTATAGGCATGAGCCACCAAACCCAGTCAAAAATAGGGATATTATTATCAACCTAACTTGTATTTATTAAAAAATAATAAAGCAAAATATGCTCTTTTATTATTTTAAAAAGTCTTTAGGAGTGTTGCAAGTTTTTATCTTTTTCTAAATAAGTGAAAACAATGACATAAATAATTATTCTTTATGGAGTTGGGCAGGAAATAATGAGGTTATTCACACAAAAAAATCGAATCTGATAGCTAATATGTAAAAATCTGTTTGCATTTGTAGTAACTATTGATAAACTTGGGATTATTTCTGCTGTCTTTATTGAGGTTAAATTTTTTTTGTATTATTTCTTACAGATAAGAGTGGAGGGGGAAAATACATATAAACTTATCTTTATTTGTTTGTTTGTTTGTTTATAATTGGGAAATAGGTAATGTTTCCTGACACTTCAAACCTGGTCATCCCATAAGAGGGTTTTCTGGTTCCTGGGTTTGATAGTAAATTAATGTTTTATGCCCAACATCAAAATATAAAATAAGGACCAGTGTGTGATTGCATGGAGGAGAAGTGAAGGTAGAGAATGATAATTAAATGGTAGAGGCAGGTCACTTTGGTGCCATGTTATTAGGTCTTAAAAATTGTTTGAAGCTGGGCTTGGTGGCTCAGACTGTAATCCCAGCACTTTGGGAGACTGAGGCGAGTGGATTTCCTGAGCCCGCAGGTTCAAGACTAGCCAGGGCAACTTGGCGAGACCTCGTCTCTGCAATAAATAAAAACTTAGCCGGGTGTGGTAGTGTGCACCTGTAGTTTTGGCTACTTGGAAGGCTGAGGAGGAAGGATTGCTGGAGCTTAGCAAGTCGACGCTGGGGTGGCTGTGAGTGTGCCACTGTACTCTAGCCTCGGCAACAGAGTAAGACTCCAACTCAAAAAAAAAAATTGTTTGAGAACATTTAGCTATCATTCTGGATAATTCAGAATAGAATTGAGAGGACAGATAGCTACAGAACAGTTTTGATCTATAGTAAATATTGAAGAACCAGAAAATAACTCTTGTGGATTGATGGGACTTATCACATGTGTTGTGTCTCTTTCTCTGGCCACACTTCTTTGCATTGACTTATCCCAGGTTTTGAATAATAATTTTAGTAATTTTTCCACCAAAAAAAAAAGGCTTAGAGTTAGTGTCAGATCTAGCATGTGCTAAGGGCTTTATTTACATGGATTATTTAATCAAATCACTTTTTTTCTGAGTTGGGAGTCTCACTCTGTCACCTCTGGAGAACAGTGGCATGATCACGGCTCATGGCAGCCTCCACCTTCTGGGCTTTGGTGATGCTTCCACCTCAGCCTCCCAAGTAGCTGATACTACAAGCATGCACCACCATACCCAGCTAATTGTTTTTTTAAATTTTTTGTAGAGATGAAGTCTTGCTGTTTTGCACAGACCAGTCTCAAACTCCTGGGTTTAAGCAGTCCTCTTGCCTCAGCCTCTCAAAGTGCTGACATTATAGGTATGAGCCAATATACTGGCCAAATCTCCACTTTATATTTGACAAAATACACCAAGGTCAGAGAGCTGGTAGGTACCTATGGCTTACTAATTAGGCAGAGTCCAGAGTAATTATTCCAGAGTCCAGGTTCTCAGTCATCTGCTGTCCAATGAATGATTGGTATTCAACAATACCACTCAACTCTAGTCTTATTTGCTGCTGTAATAAGAATTATTCTGGAGCCGGGCTCGGTGGCTCAGCCTGTAATCCCGCGCCTTGGGAGGCTGAGGTGAGTGGATTGCCTGAGCCCGCGGGTTTGAGACCCACCTGGGTAACTTGGCGAGACCTTATCTCTACAATAAATCAAAAAATTAGCCGGGTGTGGTAGCGCACGCCTGTAGTTCCAGCTACTTGGAAGGCTGAGGCAGAAGGATCGCTGGAGCCCAGCAGGTCGAAGCTGCGGTGGCCGGGAGTGGCCACTGCACTCCAGTCTGGGTGACAGAGTGAGATTCCAACTCAAAAATAAATAAATAAATAAATAAAAAGAATTATTCTGGTATTTATACAATAAAGAATAGATATCCAAACAAATAACCACTCTTGTTTCTCTCATTACTGTATTTTACAGGGAAATTTAGGAACTTTTTTTATTACCAATGTGAGAATTGTGTGGCATGCAAATATGAATGACAGTTTTAATGTCAGTATACCATACCTGCAAATTGTAAGTACATGCATTTTGATGACCTTATTTTAATGTTGAATAAATAATTTCTGTTCAACAGTTAATAGGACTTTTGGGATTGGATGAGTTCTCACTCCCTTTTTAAGTGGCAGCAGTGACCATATTTTATAAGATATTGGTAATTTGCTGTAAAATATCTCAACATAGAAAAGATTCTACTTATGTTTATGGGAAACAGCACCATTATCAACTTGCTGTTAGAGAAATATTTGGAGTCTAAAAATATAAATAGCTATCACACAAAGTAAAGTATCTCTTAGATTCCACCCAGAGGGCTTTAACTATTAAAGTTTTCTGAAACTTTTTCACATGGTTCCTTGGCATGGCTTTAGCACACTGATCCACACAGTTTGTCTTGGCTCTCTTGTCACTTTCTGCTCCAAACTCTTTTTTTTTTTTAAGTCAGAATCTCACTCTGTCGCCCAGGCTGTAGTGCAGTGGTATGCTCCCAACCACCGCAGCCTCAACTTGCTGGGCTCCTGCTGGGTTCAGGCGATCCTTCCACCTCAGCCTTCCATGTAGCTGAAACTACAGGCATGTGCCACCACGCCTGGCTAATTTCTTGATTTATTGTAGAGACAAGGTCTCACCAAGTTGCCCAGGCAGGCAGTCCTCTCATCTCGGTCTCCCAAAGTGCTGGAATTATAGGCATAAGCCACTGCACCTGGCCAAACTCTTTTAAAAGCCAAAATGAATTTATCAATTCTGTGAATGAACTGCTTTCATTGTATCATATACAGAATGTAATACAAACTGGATTTATACTACAGGTTTAGTGAAAGGAATCAAGATGATTTTTTGTAATAACACTTTCAGTTTATCATCTGACACTCTTAAAACCCAGAATAAAAACTTACTATATCTGAGACCAGTTTGTTTTAGGAGTAAGTAAAGATATTACTTTTTACTGTGTGACTGCTATGATAAATATGTGATTCAGTGAAACAAATAGTAAACTCCAATACATGAAAGAATTTCCTTTTTATATAAACTACTTATACAATTCTAGTGCAGATTAGAGCATAAAAATAGTTCATGAAAATCCTGTGAGGTTGCCGGGTATGGTGGCTCATGCCTGTAATCCCAGCATTTTGGGAGTCTGAGGTGAGAGGATTACCTGAGCCCAGGGAGTTTGAGACCAGCCTGGGCAACTTGGCGAGACCTTGTCTCAACAGTAAACCAAAAAGTTAGCCAGGTGTGGTGGTACATGTTTGTGGTTCCAGCTGCTTAGAAGACTGAGGCAGAAGGATCGCCTGAGCCCAACAGGTTGAAGTTGCACTGCTGTGAGCATGCCACTACATTCCAGCTTGGGCAACAGAGACTCCAACTCAAAAAAAAAAAATCCTGTGAGGTTGTCCTATGATAATTGCCCTTATTGTAGGATATACAGTCTTAGACTAATTAGTTTTATTTTTATTGAGTAGATACAGAATATATGATATCTGAAAAATATCATTTTTTTAAAAAGAGAATTTTTGGCTTATGAGAAAGATAATTCTTCCCCTCCTGGGAATATACCCAGAAAAGCACAAATCATTCAGCAGAAAAAATACCTGCATACACGTGTTCATTGCCACACTATTCACAAGGGCAAAAACATGAAACCATCCCTAGTGTCCATAGAAAGTAGATTGGATAGGCTGGGCACGGTGACTTAAGCCTATAATCACAGCACTTTGGGAGGCCAAGATGAAAGGATTGCCTGAGTTCAGGGGTTTGAGACCAGCCTGGGCAACTTGGTAAGACCTCGTCTCCAATTAATCAAAAAATTAACCAGGCATAGTGGCACATGCCTGTAGTTTCAGCTACTTGAAAGGCTGAGGTGGAAGGATCACCTGAGCTCAGCAGGTCGAGGCTGCAGTGGCCATGAGTGTGCCACTGCCTTCCAGCCTAGGTGACAGAGTGAGACTCTGACTCAAAAAAAAAAAAGTAGATTGGATAAAGAAAATGTGGAAATATATGTGATGGAATACTGTGTAGCCATAAAGATGAACAAAATCATGGACTTCTTAGCATATTGGATGGAATTAGAGACAGTCATTCTTAGTGATCTATCACAGAAACAAAGAACCAAATACTATATGTTCTCACTCATAAGTGAGACCTGAACATTACTCACAATAGCACAAGGAAGGGATCAGCAGTCGTGGGACACTGCCAGGGAAGGGAGGAAGGTGGTAACAACATAAAGAGTACCTGATCCTAAACCAGGGGAAGTGAGAACCAGTTGGAGGCCCAAACTTTACGTGCACATAGATTATTTATGTACCTAATTCTGACTTGCACCTCCACATCTTTAAAATAAAGTATAAAAAAAAGAGAAAGATAATTCTTTGCAAAATATTCCCAAGCCTTTTTTTGCTAAATTGTTTTATTTCTGAGTTTCGTTAAAATATCTGATCATCCATTCATTCATTTGCCAAATATTGAGTACCTACTCTGTGATAGGTGCTAGAAATACAATCATGAACCAATGCACAGTTCCTGCCATCAAGGAGCTTTCAGTCTGGTGGAGAAAAGCAGCACATTAAACAGAAAATCATAGACTCTCATAGGAAGAAAATTATTTCTGGCCATCTAAAGAAATACAAGAATTTATAATCAAGGCTGGGAAGATGTAACAGAGTCTATATAGGTATTTGACAAATTGGTGTTTGTATTGTTCATTGCTTTTTTATATTTCACTTACATGTGTTATAGCTTGCTAACCTAACTTTTGCTATGCTCAATAATTACTGGGCAGTAAAGAACCTCGTGCTTTCTGTCTTCAAATAGGATACTTTTTGTTATTTAAGAATAAAGTTGCCAAATATGACCTCTGGAATGAATTCAGTCAGGCCCAAGCAACTTGCAATCTGATATCACCAGTCTGTTACTACAGCGATCATATTCTAACTTCAGCTCTATGCCTCAGCCATTACCCTGACCCCGCTCCTATAGATACACATCAACTTCTTGCCAGTTTCCCTCTTACCAGCCTGTTTCACCCACTGTCGCCTAGTTAGATTACCTGTTGATAACCACAGTACCAGCATTCTGTGGTTCTTAACTGTGACTGTAAGTCACAAAGCTTAATGCTCATGTCACATGTACCACCTGATTGATCCAGCTTCTTTTATTCCCAGTGATGAATGTCCATGAAGAGAGAGGCCAGGTTTTCATAACAATTGCTAGTAAAGCCTTTCTTTCTCTCTCCTCTCTTTCCCTCTTTTTTTGTTTTGTTTTGTTTTGTTTTGTTTTTTGAGTTGGAGTTTCACTCTGTCACCCGGGCTGGAGGGCAGTGACATGCTCCCAGCCACTGCAGCCTCTACCTGCTGGGCTCAGGTGATCCTTCTGCCTCAGCCTTCCAAGTAGCTGGAACTACAAAGTTGCCCCGGCTGGTCTTGAACCCACAGGCTCAAGTAGTCCTCTCACCTCGGCCTCCCAAAGTGCTGGGATTATAGGCATGAGCCATTGCACTCGGCCTTCTCCTCTCTTTCTTAATCTCTTCCCTTTCCTCCAGTGCCCATCTGTCTGGTGTGATGTCCCATCATCACCTGGTCATAATGTCAGGTCTTTGATGGTTCTTCCCTACCCTGCTAGCAAGTACATTTTGTGTCACTTCTCCAGGCCCTGCCTACCATTGTGCTTCTACTCCTTTTATCTTCTCCTAGGCCACAGGTGTCAACACCCATCTCCCACTGACAAAGCTTAATGCTCATGTCACATGTACTACCTGATTGATCCAGCTTCTTTTATTCCCAGTGATGAATGTCCATGAATTTATTTTTTAAAAATAAATAAAATGGAGGTTCTTTAAGAATTCAGCTACCTATGGCTGGACATGGTGGCTCACACCTATAATCCCAGCACTTTGGGAGGCAGAGGCAAGAGGATTGCCTGAGCCCAGGTATTCAAGACCAGCTTGGACAACTTGGCAGGACCTCCTCTCTATAGTAAAAATTAGCCAGGTGTGGTGGCATGAACCTGTAGTCCCAGCTGCTTGGAAGGCTGAGGCAGAAGGACTGCCTGAGCACAGCAGGTCGAGGCTGCAGTGGCTGTCGGCGTGCCACTGAACTCCAGCCTGGATGACAGAGCGAGACTCTTACTCAAATTAACTAATTAATTAATTAATTAATTAAAAAATTAATCCAGCGTTAGACGCCCACAAGACACTGGCTCACCATAACTAAAAGATTGCTGGCCTTTTGTTTAAAATAAAAGTTGACTCCTTGGAAGAGAAGGATATTCGAGTCAGGGAATTTTGTATATATTTCAAAGCTACGTTCTTTATATTGCCTTATAAGTTTGCCACCTATTTTCAATATGAGTCTTGGTTCATTTACTTGATCTCTGTGGGAGTTTAATGAAGGAAAGAAGGAAAATTCTGTCTTTTAGACTGTGAAAAGTAATTACTGTATAAAAGTTTAAAAACTGGGCTAAAGAGTCACTACTATCAGATAATAAAAACATGCCTTATTTTCTTTTTCATTTTATATCTAGCGTTCAATAAAGATTAGAGATTCAAAATTTGGTTTAGCTCTTGTCATAGAAAGCTCTCAGCAGGTAAGATATTTTACATATTTATTAATCTTTGATAGATGTTTAAACTATGTGACAGTCTAGATTTTTAATTTTGTTTATATAATAACTAGTTGCATCTGAGAAGAATATCAGCTGTAATATGAAATTATATGAAGTCTTATGGTAACTGTTCCCACAGAAAGAATCTGCTTATTTTCTGTTGTTCTTGGACTAGCATAATCATTGTTATCATTATAATCAACACTTTCCTTTTTTTTTATTTTAAGAGACGAGGTCTCGCCAAGTTGCCCAGACTGGTCCCAAACCCATGGGCTCGGGCATTCCACTCCCCTCAGCCTCCCAAAGGGCTGGGATTACAGGCTGAGCCACCGAGTCCAGCCAACATTTTTATTATTAATGACAGAGTCATGTCACTGTGCTAAGGGCTGTTCATTCTTTATCTCAGTCTTCACACAATCCAATGATACAGTTACTATTTTTTCTCATTTTACAACCAAGGAACCTGAGGCTTAGAGAAGTTAGGAACCTGGCTTATGATCTGACAGTTAGTAAGTGGTGGGACTAAGTTTTTATTCCAGGTCTGACTGATTTACAAGACTGTCTTTGAGAAGATACACACACATACACACACACACACACACACACACACGCCCTGCTTGAGGTTTTTTACTCTCACATACAGATTGTACTATATCTAATTATAAATTTCAGTTTTCCATTATGCCAGGTTTTTGCAGAAATGTATTATTTATTTATTTATTTTTAGAGACAAGGTCTTACTCTCACCCAGGCTGAAGTACAGTGGCACAGTCATTGCAGTCTCAGACTCCTGGGCTCCAGCCATCCTCCTGCTTCAGCCTCCAAGTTGCTGGGACTCCAGGCACACAACCATCATACCTGGTTAATTTTTTTTCTTTTTGAGTTGGAGTCTCCCTCTGTTGTCCAGGCTGGAGGACAGTGGCACACTCACAGCCACCACAGCCTCAACCTGCTGGGCTCAGGCGATCCTTCTGCCTTAGCCTTCCAAGTAAGTGGAACTACAGGCATGCTCCACCGTGCTCGGCTATTTTTTAAAATTTATTGTAGAGATGAGTTCCCAGGCTGGTCTCAAACCTCTGAGCTCAGTCAATCCTCTCACCTCGGCCTCCCAAAGTGCTGGGATTATAGGTGTGAGCCACCGTGCCTGTCGGCTAATTTTTTTAAACAATTTTTTGTAGAGATAGGGTCTTGCTTTGTTGTCCAGATTGATTTTGAATTTCTGACCTCAAGCAAGCCACCATGCCTGGCCTAAAAATACATTTAAATAATACACCTTTTCTGGTCTGGTGGTAGTAGGTTATCAGAACTTATTAACATTAGTGTCATTAAAGTTGGTATACAAGCCCCCATTGCTAAATTTGACTGGCTTAAAAACATTTAAAATATATTTTTAAAAAGCAATTTTTTCTTTTTCTTTTTTTTTTCTTTTTTTTGAGTAAAAGTCTCACTCTGTTGCCATTGTAGAGATGAGGTCTCGCCAAGTTGCCCAGGCTGGTCTTAAACCCGTGGACTCAGGCAATCCTCTCGTCTCTACCTCCCAAAGTGCTGGGATTATGGGTGTGAGCCACCCTGCCCAGCTAAAAAGCAATTTATGAAATCATTTATCTTCTAAATCTAAACATTAATGTTTACTCATTCTTTTCCCCTGGCCTATAGCTGCCATTTATTGAGTGCTTACTCTGTTCCAGGAACTGTACCAAGTATCATATATATGTTTATCTTAAGACAACACTTGATAACCATTTCATGGTTTAAAAAAAATGGAGGCTTCAAGGCCCAGTGCAGAGGCTCGTGCTTGTAATCCCAGCAATTTGGGAGGCCAAAGTGAAAGAATTGCTTGAACCCAGGAGTTTGAGACCAGCCTGTGCAATGAAGCGAGACCCCGTTTCTACAAAAAAATAGAAAAATTAGATGGGTGTGGTGGTGCAGTTCCTATTTTTATTTTTTCAATAACATACTTTTTGCATATGCTTGGAACTCCTGTAGTCCCAGCTACTCTGGAAGCTGAGGCAAGAGTTTTGCTTGAGCCTTAAGCCCAGAAAGTTAAGGCTGTGGTAAGATGTGATCGTGCCACTGCACTCCAGCCTGGGTGACAGAATTAAACCTTGCCTCAAAAAAAAAAATTAGTTGTAGAACCAGAATTTTAACACAAAAACATGTGCTCTTAACCCAAACATATGTTCTCATCTATTACAGTCTGCTACTTAGTTTGTTAACACTCCTCTCAGACAACCTATCATGATCAAGCTTCTTTCCTAGTTCTTCAAGGATATGGCCTCAGGCAGCCCATTATTTTATTTATTTTATTTTATTATTTTTTGAGTAGGAATTTCACTCTGCCACCCAGGCTGGAGTACTATGCTATGATCATAGCTCACCACAGCCTTGACCTCCTGGGTTCAGGCGTTCCCCTCGCCTCAGCCTTCTTGTAGCTGGGACCACAAGCAAGCACCACCATGTGTGGCTAAATTTTTTTATTTTTTTCAGAGACAGGGTCTTGCTATTTTGTCCAGGCTGGTCTCGATCTCCTAGGCTCACGCTATTCTCCTGGCCTCAAGTGAGCCTTCCACCAGTGCCTCTCAAAGTACAGAGGTTACAAGCGTGAGCCACTGTGCCCTTTTCTTCTTTTAGCAGTCTTTTTCTGTTCAAGTCCTAGCCCAAGAAAAACTTAATTCCCTTGGCCTTCACAATCTATAGTGTGTTTTTTAAATCTTGAAAGATCAGCTTCAATATTTAAGGATGAAATAGTGTTATATTTGGATATGCTTCAATATAATCCTGAGGGGGTAGGGGTGTTCAGTTGAGAGAGAGATTACAGATGAAACAACGTTGGCCATATGTTGTAGGTTTCTTGAAGCTGGGTGATGTCTTCATGGATGCTCATTGTACTCTTCTATTTTTTTTCATAAAACATAATACATTTAATCATTTCCTATTTTTATTTTTTCAATAACATACTTTTTGCATATGCTGGAAATTTTTCATAGTAAAAAGTTTAATTTGAAAAAATTAACTTATATATGTGTATTGTATTCTAAAATAGGGACAATTAGAGCTATAGTTTATCATATACTATAAATACTGTTTGTTCCTCAGGCTTGTTTTTTGTTTTGTTATTATTTTTTCTTATAGAGTGGAGGATATGTTCTTGGCTTTAAAATAGATCCTATGGAAAAACTACAAGAATCAGTTAAGGAAATCAATTCAATTCACAAAGTCTATTCTGCCAGTCCTATATTTGGAGTTGATTATGAGATGGAAGAAAAGGTAATTAATTTGTTGAATATGTGAAATAGAGTTTGCTGAATTGCTTTTATATAATCTATAAAATTCAATGTAAATACCACTGCATACAATTTAAACTGTTACAAATGATGACTATACAGACTCTGCTCCAGTGAGCATGGCCCTGACCATCACTAATCTGCGTCTACCACCCGTCTTCTAACAGGCTGCTTCATCATTCTTTCCCACCCTCCTCCATCCCTGCCCTTCTAGGTGAGCAGCCATCCAGAAAAGGATCCTCTGATGTAGACAGAATTGAGTCTCTCTGTCAGCTTTATTTTTATTCTACTTCAGCCTCCTATTAGCATGGACAAATCTTGCAGGCTTCATGGATACCATCTCCTTCTTTATTGCCCCACAATACAGCAACTCCAGGAGTCTGCCTGTGTCCATTCCTGTTGGTCAGTGCCTCTTTCATACCAGTTATGAAACATTTTGAATATCATGCCCTCGTGTCTGCTATTTGCCTTCCTCATGTTTTCTGCTTTCTGTACCGTTCCTGCTCTCCAGGTAGATCAGCTTCTTTTGATTTTACTCGTCTCTCCAGCTGGGACCCTTCTTATCCAGTGTATCACAAGTGTCCTCACCATGCAGCCCATTAGAAATGTCCTTGCTGTCCTCTCTCTCACAGTACCCTTACTGGATGGTCTATCTCTGGTGCCCTTGCTGTCTCCTCTGTTGCTGTTGTCTGCTCTAGCACTGGTACAGTCTCGGTCCATTTTATTAGGGCTGCCCTTGCTGTCTTCTCTACCCTGGTCCCATCACTACCTACTCTTTGGTCTCTGTTCTTTTGCTGGGACCCTCACTAAGCTCTATTGCTGGTGCCTTGCCATCCACTCTTTCATCAGTGCCCCTGCTGGGACTCAGCATGTTCAACCACATCACAGCCATTATTCATATCTCTCCTTCTGCTCTTGAACTACATCACATGACCAGAGAGGATCAGGAAGCAGACTCAGCAGCAAACCTTTCAAATTCAAACACTCTGACTTCAACAAGGCCCTCATTGCCTGGTAGTGCTCCTTGTACTTAATTTTTTCTCTCTTGTTGACACTGCTATTATATATACACTGTATTTCACCATCTCAGCCATTGTTTTCCTTTTCTTCCCATTGTGTTCTTTCAGCATTCTTCCTTTCACGTTACCTTCTCTGTATGTTCCTCAGTAATGTCACCTGTTCATTCAACTTCTTCACCTTGTACTTTTGTGGATGACTGCAGATCTTTCCTTCTGATCTTTTCAGCTTATCATGGTTCCAAATACTCTTGAATATTTTCACATAGATGAGCTTCCCAAATAAGAAAACTTGCAGTTCTCATCTCAGAGTTTATCTTCACAATTTAACTAAGTAAATAAATATACAAGTCAGTAAGATATACTAGGACTTGGATGTGCATGCCTAACACTGACATCATCATTTTCTCTCAAAAGCAGCATCCTGCTGATTTGCTGATTGATTTACTTGTTTTTGTATTTTTACAAAGGAACATTCTTGGAACATTCTTTATTTTTCCCATTACTTTACACATTCAGTCAGTTATGCCAATTTCTTCCCTGTTCCTATCCCTTTCTTTCCATTCAAACTGCAATTCCTGTTATTACTCTTGGTTGTGGAATAATACTGCAGAACAAGCATGGTCCTTGGAACCTTTCAATCCCAGTTTCACCACTTATTTGTGATCCTAGGCAAATCTGAGCTTCAGTTTTCTCATTATAAAATGGAGATAATCTCTCTCATGAAGTTATTGATTGTATCCATAAAATGCCTGGCGCATGGAAGACACTCAGTATGTTTTTTGTTTTTTGTTGTTTTTTGTTTTTCTTTGAGTCAGAGTCTCACTCTGTCAACCAGGCTGGAGTGCCGTAGCATGCTTATGGCCACTACAGCCTCGACCTGCTAGGCTCAGGTGATCCTTCCACCTCAGCCTTCCAGGTAGCTGGAACTACAGGCATGCACCACCATGCCTGGGTAATTTTTTTATTTATTTATTGTAGAGATGAGGTTTCACCAACTTGCCCAGGCTGGTCTCGAACTCACAGGCTCAGGTAATTCTCTCACCTTGGCCTCCCAAAGTGCTGGAATTATAGGTGTGAACCACCGCACCCTGCCAACACACTCAGTATGTTAATTCCGTTTCCCATTCTCTGTTTTTCAACACTTCTCTTCTTTGACCCCAGTACATAATAGCTGCCAGACATAATAGCCACTCTCTTACCTCATCCCTACTCAAATGCCATGTCTTCTGGCATGTCTTTCCTGACTATTCTTCTAAAACAGCAGCCCCCATCACTTTCTTTCCCCTTATTCTCCTTGCTTACTGTATCTGCCTGTCCTTCCTTTCTCCCTCCTTCCCTCTTTCCCTTCCAATACTAATTAACCTTCTCCACTATACTAATTAACCTTCTCCATGAAGTCAGGAGTCTTTCTCTATTTAATGGCTATTTCTCCAGTAGTCAAAACTAGAACATAATAGGCTCCTAGTGAATATTCTTAGTTGTTGGATGATTGTGTTAAACATCTAGTTTGTCATTTACTGCTCCAAGAACTTTATATGCACCATCTCATTTAATCTTCCCAACGATACTATGAAGTGTATTATTTTTATTATTATTGTCCTTATCTTACAAAAGACTAGGGCTTAGATAATTAATTTACTTGTATACATTTACACAGCTCTGAACACTGTTTAATCAGTGAGGCTATCCTCAGATTTGTTATAGCTGCTTTTTGTAGGTTGAATCATATGATATTGTTAATACTTTATCCTTTTTGGCAGTTTTATATGATTCAACATAATATTTAGTTATTTGTAATTATGTTTTGTCTTTCTCCTCCTAGTAAATTACAAACCCTTGGTGGGTAAGGGTAGGGATTTTACACCCTTGGTGGTACCAGCATAGTATGTAATAAAACAAAGATACTCAACTATTTGAAAAATGAGCAGATTAATAAATATCAGTTCTACATTTTATTCTTTTTTTTCTGAGTCAGAGTCTCTGTTGCCCAATCTGGAGTGCAGTGGCACGCTCATGGCCACCACAGCCTTGACCTGCTGGGCTTAGGCTGTCCTTCCACCTCAGCCTTCCAAGTAGCTGGAACTACAGGCACGAGCCACCACGCCCAGCTAATATTTTGATTTATTGTAGAGACGAGGTCTAGCCAAGTTGCCCAGGCTGGTCTCGAACTCAGGCAATCCTCTCACCTCGGCCTCCCAAAGTGCTGGGATTATAGGCATGAGTCATCGTACCCAGCACCCATTTTATTCTTTACCTTTAGAATATTCCATACAAATATTAATTCTTTTACTTTTCACAAATTCTATTTAATAATTATTTGGGGGAAAAATTAAAAATTTGCTATTATACAAAACTTAGTTCTTTTGGTGAGGTGAGAGAAACAAAGTCGCCAGGCGTGCTGGCTCAAGCCTGTAATTCCAGCACTTTGGGAGGCCAAGGCGAGAGGATTGCCTGAGCTCAGGGGTTCAAGACCAGCCTCGACAACTTGGTGAGACCTCATCTCTACAATATATCAAAAAATTAGCCGGTCATGCTAGCGCGCAGTTGTAGTTCCAGCTACTTGGAAGACTGAAGACTGAGGCAGAAGGATCACCTGAACTCAGCAGGTCCATGCTGGGGTGGCCATGAGCATACCACTGCACTCCAGCCTGGACAACAGAGGGAGACTCTTACTCAAAAAAAAAAGAAACTCAAAGTCAAGTGAGTTTTACTTTAAGGACATCTCTATTGTATTAAGTATGTATAAATTTCCCATTCTAATTATTTTGATGATATTGACTTAAGATTTGAAAGCTTAGGTTTAACTGACTAGTTTTATTACTCAAGTTAGTTTTTTGTTTTTTGGGTTTTTTTTGCCATGGGCCGGGAGGCGCCTTTTTTTTTTTTTTTGAGTTGGAATCTCACTCTGTTACCCAGGCTGGAGTGCAGTGGCATGCTCCTGGCCACCACAGCCTCAACCTGCTGTGCTCAAACCATCCTTCTGCCTCAGTCTTCCAAGTAGCTGAAACTACAGGCACACGCTACCATGCCCGGCTAATTTTTTGATTTATTGTAGAGACAAGGTCTCGCCAAGTTGCCCAGGCTGTTCTTGAACCCCTGTTCTCAGGCAATCCTCTTGCCTCGGCCTCCCAAAGTGCTGGGATTACAGGCTTGAGCCACCGCGCCCAGTCTTCAAGTTAGTTTTTTAATAAAATAATATAAATTATACAGTGATTTTTATAAGACTTGAGTAGTTTGTAATTGTTATACTTTTACAAGTATTTACAATTCTCACAACACACTTAACATTGACTCTGATGCATTTTAACATCTACTGATTTTCAGCCACAGCCCCTTGAAGCACTGACGGTCGAACAAACTCAAGATGATGTAGAAATAGACTCTGATGATCACACAGACGCTTTTGTGGTGAGCATCATAAAGAAGAGCTATTAAACTTCTTATGCTTTTTATCTAAGTCATGTTTAATTAAACAATATTTAAGCGTGTGAAACACCATAGAACTTCAGGCTTTTGAAGGTGTCCTAAACATGAGTTTAAATGTAATATTTTTAGTGAGGGAATTTATTTTGTGTTTTAGGCCATTGCTTTGCTAAGCTATGATGTGGCCATGGGCACTTTGAGCTATGGCCAGGTCCTTTTTTGTGGGGGGGGTCAGAGTCTCACTGTCACCCAGGCTGGAGTACAGTGGCATACACGTAGCCACTGCAGCCTCAACCTGCTGAGCTCAGGCAGTCCTTCTGCCTCAGTGTTTCAAGTAGCTGGAACTACAGGCGTGTGCTACCACACCTGACTAATTTTTTTTTCTTTAATTGTAAGACTAGGACTCGCCGAGTTGCCCTGGCTTGTCTTGAACCCTGGGCTCAGGCAATCCTCTCACCTCAGCCTCCCAGAGAGCTGGGATTATAGGTTTGGGAATTTATTTTGTGACAATAACTTTTAAATTACCAAACTGGGAAATAATTTGAAAACACAATTATTCAGAGGATTTTAGATATGCAAAAAGTTTTTTCATACTTTAGAATAATAGAGCATGTTAAATATTATAGTTAAATTAATTTAAAATCCAATCTTTCCATAGTTAATCTTTACAAAATGATCTTTACTTAATTTATAAGTATGTTATTTTAAAATAATATGTATTTGAACAATAAACTTTCCTATTTCCAAATTGGTATTATTTAATTTATAGTTAGTTATAATAGTGCTTTCTCCACACTATAGTGTATGAGTCTGACCAGAATACCTGTCTGGTAACATATTTTGAAACAAAGGTATGAAATTAGCATAAAATATTTAATCATAAACTACTACCTCAAACTATAAGCATTCACTGACACACTGAAGTACTTGTTTTGTATTGTTTTGCCATTATCTTTTTCTAAACTGAAAGTAGGAAAGAAATTTTATAGCTTCTAAGTCATTTTTTTTATCTCTATTCAACAGTGCTAATCATACATTAATTACAAAGCACATTTTTTAGAGCTTACAGCGTAACTCTTGTAGACATTAATAATGATTGACAGAGTGAATTCTGCTACCAGCATTGTAGATAGGTGAAAAAAATTAGATACACAGCAACAGAATATGAAATACATTTAGTTAAGAAATCATTCTGCAAATCACCTGTTCCTTAGTCCACTGATCTATTAGAATATTATGTGTCCAGTATGTGAAAAGAATTTTCTTTGTCTTGCAGGCTTATTTTGCTGATGGCAATAAGGTAAGGACAGTTTACCTATGAAAAACGTTTCTATATTCCAGCATTTAGTGTTCACAAACTTATGTGAAACCTATTTTTTTGTTTTTTTCCTTTTCCTTGCCCATTTTCTCTATTCCTATCTCATCCTCTTACCTCCCAAAAAGCAACAAGATCGTGAACCTGTATTTTCAGAAGAACTGGGGCTTGCAATAGAGAAATTGAAGGATGGATTCACCCTACAGGGACTTTGGGAAGTAATGAGTTGATCTTGAGTTGAGCTGGATTTCTATTTAAAGATATCTCAAGATTAAAGATACTAGTCACCTGCTATAAGCCATGGAATAGTTTTTCTATTTGCAGTTTTTATATTTAAAGCTTTTAAGAGTTTTTTAATGATTAAGGAAAAACTAACTTAGAAAACTGCCAGTTTTCCAAAAATTATATTTAAAATTGTAATCAAAATGTACCTAACTTGTAAATGTTTATTTTGTACTTAATATTTGTAAAGTATTAGTTTTCAGATTTTAAATGACTGTATCATGTTGGGTTTAATAAAGAATTTGTGCAGCACCATTTAATGTTTTGAAAGTGTTATTTAAAAGAATAAAGCTATTCTTATGGAATAATCAAAATACTGCTTTCTTATAAAAATCATGTTTAAATATATTATCACATAGCTCAAAACTTAAGCCAACTCTAATACAAATTACACTTCTTATCCCTGTCATTTTTAGAGAATCGCTTTTGTAAAAATTAAAAATTATAACTAACTTTAGAATACATCAACTCATTTGTAATGTTTTGTGTGCTATTTTGTAAAGAATTTCAATATGGTTTTGACAAGAATACATTTATTTTGTAAGGAAGTCGTTCAGTTCATGTATTAACTTTCTTCTTGTTTATATTAATTGAAACTTCTTTGAAGTTTTCAAAAATAGGATTTTTTTTTTTTCTTGGTTAGGTAAGACTTGGTGACCTCTCTAGCATCATTAAGTGTTTTTGGCCACTATTGCAGTGTAAAAAGCATTGTAAGCAAATAATTGAAATTAGCTAAAGGATGTCATGTGTAAAAACATTTAAAATAAAATGCAACTATATGTACAACCATGGACACGTAGTACAACTGAGTGCTAGCCTGAGTTTAATAAAAAAATCAATGAACAGGCAACACTCTCGGGTCTCCTCCCACTGTGGGAGCTTTTCTGTCCTCTCAATAAATCCTGCTGTTAAAAAGAAATAAATGAACAAAAGATACAAATGGATTTCTTCATTTAAATGGAAAAGGATTTCTACATTTTTAAGCAATGGAAATATAATAAACCACCTGAATTGGGGGGAAAGGTTGTTTGAAAAATCTGTACTGGTCACAGACAAAATCCTGCCATAAATATTGTTTAAATATTGTTTTTCAAGCAGAAGAGACTATAAAAATTGTCAAGTAGTAAGGAATCATCTCAAATGTCATATGGTGTTTGCATCTGACTCATTAATCTTTTCAAATGTTAGATGTTATGTGTAGAGAGAAATGAGTCATTTAATGTTTAAACAAGGAAGCAGCTGTTAGTTTTTTCTAGTGTGTTAAAACCTTTAGTGGCATCTATAAATGGAAAAAGAGTCAATGAGCTCTTCTTTCAGCTGTTGTTTTAGCAGCTGACGGTACCATTGACTTCATTGTGATGTAAAAGAAAAGAAAAGGCTTTTACTCATGAATAGAGGCCTTGAAGTTTAAAAATACATACTTCCCTGATCTGGGGGCATTAACTAATTCATTCAACAAACATTTATGGAGCACCTCGGAGGCCCTGTGACTACAGCACTGAACAGAATAGACCCCTCACAATTCTTGTCTTCATGGAGTTTATGTTCCTTGGGGCATGTTTAAGATTACCAACCTTTGAAATTACAGTATTTCTACAACCTGAGTTGAGAAAATGTAACAATATGATCATGTAATAAAGTATTTAATGAAGTATATGATGCCATCTATAATAAATGAAGGATTCATTTCCTTTCAAATCATTACTTCTGTTCCATAATTAACATGTTGTTCTATTATAATCAACAACCTACATTATCATTCCAGTTATATATGCTTTATTAAAAAAAAAAGATCTGTTCTCCAAATTCTATGACTGATGTAGGGCTTCAACCTGATTTTTCTGTGTTCTGGTGATAACATTGTTATGAAGTTACAGTGTTCTGGTTGATTAGAAAATATAGTTTATTTAGAAAGTAAATTACAGAAAGAGAAAGAAGAGATTCATCTCCCCAAGGAAGGGAAGGGGGCCAAAGCTTAAGAAAACATGGCCTGGCCATAGCTCAAAGAGCATATGACTACACCATAGCTCAGTAATGCATGGACAGTGTTCTGTTTTTTAACCTTTTATATAATGAGAGATAATTTTCAACACTTAGAACTACAGAATTTCTTGGTCATATTTAGATGTGTGTGGGTATTTTTTTAGCATTGATTTTTAACTATTTTTTTTTTTCTGGTCTTGACGATTCCTCTTAACCTTTTGCTTTTATTTTACTTTTTTTTTTGTCTCTTTTGTTGTTGGTGGTGGCGGTCTTTTTGAGTCAGAGTCCCACTCTGTTGCCCAGTCTGGAGTGCAGTGGCACGCTCACGGCCACACAACCTCGACCTGCTGGGCTCAGGTGATCCTACCAATTAGATGGAACTACTGGCCTGTGCCACCATGCCCGGCTAATGTTTTTATTTATTGTAGAGACAAGGTCTCGCCAAGTTGCCCAGGCTGGTCTTGAACCCCTGGGCTCAGGTAATCCTCTCGCCTCTGCTTCCCAAAGTGCTGGAATTACAGGTGTGAGTCACTGCACCTGACTTACTTTTTCTTATTGTTTGTCACATCAAATCTTTTGTACAGCGAGGCAGGATATGAGTAAATTAAATAATTACATAATTTAACTCAATATTATTTATAGCCAGTCGCAGTGGCTCAAACCTGTAAATCCTAGCACTTTGGGAGGCAGAGGTGATAGGATTGCCTGAGCTCAGGGGTTCGAGACAGCCTGAGCAACATAGTAAGACCTCGCCTCTATAATAAATCAAAAAATTAGTCGGGTGTGGTGGTGTATGCCTATGGTTCCAGCTACTTGGAAGGCTGAGGTGGAAGGATTGCCTGAACCTAGCAGGTCGAGGCTGCGGTGGCCATGAGCATGCCACTGCACTCCAGCCTGGGTGACAGAGTGAGACTCTGGCTCAAAAAAAAAAAAACTTTATAGTTTTTCCACTTAAGGATAACAAGAATTTAGAATCTTTTAGAAAATTGCAGTTTCTCTGCATTTGTTATTTCAATTATGATGGAAGTATTATTTAAAGGTTTTCTAAAACTATTGTATATAAGTAAACATCCTTGTTTCCTACTTCTAAAAGAAAAATCTATATCCCACTCACTATCTAGATTGGAAAATAAAGATTTGTATGTAACAGTTATTGGAAATGGGATCTTGCTTATGATTATTCAAGTGAACATTCCTCATATTCTTGACCTTTGCATCATTAATTCAGAGAGCCAAGTAGTTTGCCACTAGAACACTTTTAGAAGAGTGACTCATTTTTATGATTCATATTTCTGTTAATTCCATAAATATTTTCTTGTAATAACCTTTATTAGCGTATCTTCTAATACTTTCTACATTTTAAGCTTTCTACCTCACTTAAGTGTCTTGTTTCTTAGCTGTTTCCTTAGTGATTAAAAGTTCCAGTTGTTACTTTCAATCTGTAACAGCTGCAAGAACAACTCTTTCCAAACCAGCTCTCCTAAATTCCCGTTGTTAGAGTTGGTATCTATATTTAGCTGGTGGGATTAAATTGCAAAGGCTTCAAGCTGGGCAGAGCACACTGATCTGCCTTTTTACAGCTAGACCCGTGTGCTGCAAGGAGCTAAGGCCTTCAGTGTCCCCTTCCTTACCCAGGTTGCTCACAAAATGGATTCCCAGCGAGAACTCGCAGAGGAACTGCGGCTTTACCAATCTACCCTTCTTCAGGATGGTCTAAAAGATCTCCTGGATGAGAAAAAATTCATCGATTGCACCCTAAAAGCAGGTGACAAAAGTCTTCCATGCCACAGATTGATTTTGTCAGCCTGTAGTCCTTACTTCCGTGAGTACTTTTTATCTGAAATTGATGAGGAGAAAAAAAAGGAGGTAGTATTAGATAATGTGGATCCTGCTATACTTGATTTAATCATCAAATACCTGTACTCTGCCAGCATTGATCTCAATGATGGAAATGTGCAAGATATTTTTGCATTGGCCAGCCGCTTTCAGATTCCCTCTGTGTTCACTGTCTGCGTTTCTTATCTTCAGAAAAGACTTGCTCCTGGTAACTGTCTAGCCATCCTAAGATTAGGACTTCTTCTTGACTGCCCCAGACTCGCCATTTCTGCCCGCGAGTTTGTGTCCGATCGCTTTGCGCAGATTTGTAAGGAAGAGGACTTTATGCAATTGTCTCCACAGGAATTGATCTCAGTCATTTCAAATGACAGCCTAAATGTAGAAAAAGAAGCAGCAGTATTTGAGGCAGTGATGAAATGGGTGCGAACAGACAAGGAGAACAGGGTTAAAAACCTTAGTGAAGTGTTCGATTGTATCCGTTTTCGCCTTATGACAGAAAAGTATTTTAAAGATCATGTTGAGAGAGATGATA
Source organism: Tarsius wallacei (assembly GCA_963574415.1). NCBI lineage: Eukaryota > Metazoa > Chordata > Mammalia > Primates > Tarsiidae > Tarsius > Tarsius wallacei. Next base: position 31,942 of record CAUYQG010299080.1, read on the forward strand.
TAATCAAAAGCAACCCAGAACTCCAGAAAAAAATCAAAGTTCTAAAAGATGCTTTCGCTGGTAAACTCCCAGAACCAAGCAAAAATGCGGAGAAGACAGGGACTGGTGAGGTGAACGGTGATGTTGGTGATGAAGATTTACTTCCTGGTTACCTGAATGACATTCCCAGGCACGGAATGTTTGTCAAAGACCTCATCCTCTTGATTAATGACACAGCTGCAGTGGCTTATGATCCCACAGAAAATGAATGCTACCTTACTGCACTGGCTGAGCAGATCCCCAGAAATCATTCCAGCATTGTTACCCAGCAAAACCAGGTATATGTGGTAGGAGGATTATATGTGGATGAAGAAAATAAGGATCAACCTCTACAGTCATACTTCTTCCAGGTAAGAAAGGCACAAAGGGAAGGCTGTAATTCACCAGCCAGTTAGCCAATTTGTGAATTACTCAGGCTGCTTTGCATTTTATTCTAATTGATGTCCTATTCTGAGAAGTCCCTTGCACTTTGATTACTTAGGGGGTTGACAGAGAAAGATACTTGCTTGTTAATGTTTAATAAAAGGTTTGGTGAATAATGACATTCTAATTAATGTTTAACTTATGACAAGATTTTCTTTATACTCTTTTACTCAAAATATCTTGCTTATAATTGGTGATGACTGTAATCCTTCAAAGCCCAGTATGTTAATAAAAATTAAATTTGATCTTGTACTCTTCCTACTAAAAGAGAGGTCAATTCCCTTCCCTAAATAAATTCTTTTCCTAAATCAAAGTTCTTTACAAATTTCAAAGAAGTAATAATTGGTCAGATTTTCTAACTTCTCCCAAGTTTCCTTGAACTCATTTGAAGTTCTTGGAGATAACATTTCATTTCTCATTTATGGTTACTGCCTAAAACATAATTTTGTTGAAAATGAAAAGAACTTGTGTACATTTTTCCATACATTTGACTTCTATACAAGTGTCACTAATTTGAATTGATTAATTATATTTAGAAGTTTTTATTTATGATATCACATCTATTTGGATCACAGACGTACTTACACGGTATTAGAACTTAACAATCTGTTTGTGAAACCACAGAAGTTTCCAATAAAACAAATTCCCCTAAACTAATAGATTCTTAGTAGTTTGAAGTGAGTTTATCTCATATCATCAATCCATAATACTTTATCCGTTTATGAGTCAGCTTAACCTTTATCTTCAATAATGCCAATTCCAATACTTTGCAGCTTACAACTACCTCAAAAGAGTTTGTTTAGGTCATAGCTAATCATGGCCTGGGGCTTACGGGTACTTGGGTTGGAAAGGCCAAAGAAAAGCAAGTATAGAATGTCATACCTCAGTCACAGTGTGCTCTCAAAGTGTGCGACATACTTTGCATTCACAAAATACTACCTTCAATTTACTTTTTCTAATCTTGAAAAATGTAATTGTAAAAGTATGTATGAATCATGTTTTTTAACTTTCAAAGTTCCAGTGAAGAATGTTATCATAAGTATTTGAATGTGGGCCAGAAAATTTCCTAAGCCCTAATTTTAAATTCAGATAAACTTCAGAAAGGGCAAAGTCAATGAAAAAGGCTATAAATACATCAAGGAAGAAAAAAATGCTATCAAAATACAGATAAGTGACAGATAGATACTTAGAAATCATAGATCCAAGAAATAGTTATAGCCATGGAACAATTCCTTAAACTCCAGAGCTTATTTTTTATTCCACTTCATATTTTAATTGAATGTAATATATTCATAGCCCAGTCCCTTTACTTTCAAGTGTTTAGTTTAATTTTTATTGTTATTTTCTTCCATCCTATTACTGACCTCACTTTTACTGACACAGCTTCTCATTTTGGGTTTAAAAAACCTGGCTGGGCTCGGTGGCTCAGCTTGTATCCCAGCACTATGGGAGGTTGATGCGAGTGGATTGCCTGAGCCCGCGGGTTTGAGACCAGCCCGGGCAACTTGGTGAGACCTTGTCTCTACAACAAATCAAAAATTAGCAGGACGTGGTAGCGTGTGCCTATAGTTCCTGCTACTTGGAAGGCTGAGGTGAAGGATCTCCAGAGCCCAGAGGGTCGATGCTGGGGTGACAGTGAATGTGCCACTGCACTGCAGCCTGGGTGACAGAGTGAGACTCCAATTCAAACAAACAAACAAGCAAAAACCTGCTTGATGTTTTATAGCTACAAAAAACAGTTATACCAAGTTGGAACATCAACTCCCTGTCACTATACCATGCCTTGCGGCTTTTAAAATGTAATAATAGTAGAACAAGATGCCAAGATAAAAACAGCTGACCGAAAAAGAGGGCTGTGACTTACAAAATAATATTGACATGAGAATTTCAGGTTTTGCATTTTTTTCTTGGTCATATCTGTCTAAAATGTGTTAATTTAGGGGTAATTTCACTTTTGATTGTATGCTGTAAATATGAGAATTTTTTACTTGGTAAGAGAGGGGGTTCCCCCACCCCCCAACATAGAATTGCTGGATTCATCAAATTTTTGAACCGGTCCTAAACGGAATCTAGGTTCAAATCCTAGTTTTAACAATGCGACAGTTAACCCAGAGAAGTTAAATAGCTTGGTAGCTCATCTATAAAAGAGCCTGGCAGGCAGGCTACTGTTCTAGCTGCTATAGAAAGTGCCCTATTAAGGGTATTATAGGAAAGCAGATAGTACTGTACAATGTGGGAATTTAGCTCTCAGGTTTGGGATTATGATGGCTGCTGTTCCAGTTTTTAAGACATACTATGGAATTAGATAGCTTGAACTTGAATACCACTTAAAAGCTCTGTGAATTTGGGCACATTAATCTTTCTGTGCCACAGTGTCCTCATCTATCAAATGGGGATGATAAATGCCTATTCTGGAGGACTAAATGAGATTACCTGTGTAAAGCATTTCGTCCAAAGTTTATGACAAGAGTCAAAACTCCATAAATGTTCATTATTAGTTCTATATTACCCACCACCTTCTTGATCAAATCACTTTTTTTCAGAAATGAAAACACAAGGGATCAAAATCTAGATTTTGAAATTAATGAATGCAAAGCTAACAATGCACATGTGAGGATTAAGCCCCTCATGCCATCTAGTCTGAATTAGTGCATTGTTTAACTGAGGTTACTAGACCAGATATTAAATAAGTTTCCACAGACACCCCTCTCTATTTCACAGCCTTTTATATACACATCTATTCTTAGTATCCAGTGAATCTGGATTGTATTCATTTTTCTTCTGCAATCTAGAAGTGGCACCAGAGAGAACAACAAATCTGCAATGGCACTCTTTCAGAAAAATTTTACCAATTGGTAAAATTACCAATAGTAAATGCTGAAATAAATGCCTGCCATGCCAGAATCACCTACCCGAGAGCATGGGCACTAGAAGGGTCACCTAGGCTTGTAAAAGTGGTGGTAGCAAAAATGAGCAAAGTTACTTCTTAATATAAATCAATAGAGAAGAGTATTTTATATACCTCCCAACAAGAGACTAGGACGTTCACTTTAAATCTGTCTATATTAAAAACAACAAGGCAAAACACAGAGAAACTAAAAAAAAAATTAAAGAAAAAATATATTACTTAATATCCCAGTCGTCTGTGGACTGAGTGACAGGTCCAGCTGTCCCAGGTGTTGGCTTGGAGAGCATGTTAAATATAGTACGTAGGGGTCATTCACATACTGTGACCCTCCCTGCTCTGGCAACCTTTCTTTCTCCAAGTGTCCTAAAGGATTAGGATCCCTTGTTTCAAAGCTGAACAAGCAACATGGAAGAAAATTTGACGACAAACCTCACAGATCTAACTAATCTCTGGTGATTCTATTTTATTCTTGTTTTCCTTTCTTGAAGTCCTGAAGATTTTGGTGCTTTTAGCTGGTAGGCACAGTAGAGTTTCTCGTTCTTGCCAGTAACTATGAGCTAAAATATGATACTTCGAGATTGTACTTTTATTTTGCTTGTGAGATCTTTGACTATCTCAATGAATTCTAAACAGCACATAAAGTGTGACACTTTTTGGTATACCTGTAGCTTTTTTTTAATGAGCTCGCTGTTCCTCATATTATATATATACACACACACATATTATTTTTTCAGCTTGATAACGTAGCATCTGAGTGGATTGGACTTCCACCTCTGCCTTCAGCCAGGTGTCTCTTCGGTCTGGGAGAGGTAGATGACAAAATCTATGTAGTTGCAGGCAAAGACCTTCAAACAGAGGCTTCACTGGATTCAGTATTATGCTATGATGTTGGGTAAGTTGGCATGATATTCCTGTTCCCTAAGCATGTGAGTATACGAGTACATAAGGTATATGAGTGCCTATAACACATTCATACTTTTAGAACCTGGAATTTACTGAAAGCATATAAATTCTGTCATTATCTCATTTTAGGGCTGCTAAATGGAATGAAGTAAAAAAACTTTCTATCAAAGTCTATGGCCATAGTGTGATTTCACATAAAGGAATGATATATTGTCTAGGAGGAAAGACAGATGACAAGTAAGTGCCCTGAGTCTCCTTATGATTTATATGCAAATGATTTTTATTAGAAGGGTTTCTTCCTCTTTTCATTTGAATCTACATAGTAAAATGGGATTTGGCTCTCACCCATCAGATTTTGGAGGTAAAATTTTCAAATAAAATATCAAAGAGTTATTGGAGGGTATTATAAATGACTTCCAAACTATTTTAAATTTTAAAGTTGCTAAATATGTAGATACTCAGCACACTGCTAAGAATAAGCATAATATCTCAATCATAAGCATTCTTACAGTGATTAAGCACATCTAGAAACAGAATCAAGTATTTTATTTAGAGGATATATGATTGTATTTTACTACATTAAAACCAATGGACTTCTTATTCATTTAGCCATAAATAGATAAAAATTTAAATGTACCCTTTAATGTATTTAAAATATATCTTCTAAAACAATAGTGCATAAAAATATTGTGGATTTGTATTCATAAGAGGGGATTTTTTTTCATAGAAGAAATTTATGGCACAAATTTATATGCACTATTTATACATATAATATGACCCTGTTTGCCTGAAACAGCACTGGTTTATAGCATTTTGGTCTCTTCCTTGATGGCACCTTTATTCACTTAAATACGTTGGACGTTCAATGTATGGTTACCCTATGCATATGTGTTCTTTTCACGGCCTTTATTAAGAACTATTTATTCTTGTATTTAATGCAATAGGAGGGAATTTAGATAGGTCAGTTTGAAACTGCAAGTATGGTGATTGAAAAGAGGGCAGGCCAGGCATAATGGCTTACATCATTATGTCAACATCAAGAACTTTGAAATGAGTCATTATCTAAAAGTAAGCACTGAAGCCGGGCTCGGTGGCTCAGCCTGTAATCCCGCGCCTTTGGGAGGCTGAGGTGAGTGGATTGCCTGAGCCCGCGGGTTTGAGACCCGCCTGGGCAACTTGGTGAGACCTCATCTCTACAATAAATAAAAAAATAAAAAAAATAAAAAATAAAAAGCGTGGTATCGGCTACTCGGAAGGCTGAGGCGGAAGGATCGCTGGAGCCCAGCAGGTCGAGGCTGCGGTGGCCGGGAGCAGCCACTGCACTCCATCCAGTCTGGGCGACAGTGAGACTCCAACTCAAAAAATAAATAAATAAATAAATAAATAAATATGTATTAATTAATTTTAAATTTTTGTAGTGACAGGGTCTGGCTATGTTACCCAGGCTGGTCTCAAATTCCCAGCCTCAGGTGATCCTTCTGCATCAGCCTCCCAAAGATCTGATAAAAGCATTATCCAGAATCATGTTCTTCAAATTTGTTGCAGGAACTAGTGCAATTCAGTGCTTACTTTTATTTTTATTTTTATTTTTATTTATTTATTTATTTATTTATTGAGTTGGAGTCTCACTGTCGTTTATTTATTTATTTATTTATTTATTTATTTATATTTGGGGGTTGGTGGCATATACTTTGGGAGGCTGAGGCAAGAGGATCACTTGAGCCCAGAAGGTTGAGGCTACAGTGAGCTACGATTGCACCACTGCACTCCAGCCTAGGTGACAGAGTGAGACCCTGTCTCTAAAAAAAGAAAATAAATGAGAACAGTTATTTCTTCAGCAACATTTCACTTATTTACTCCCTCACAGAGGTGATTTTCAAAATATTTAAAATCTGTTCAAAAACAGGTTCCCACTAGCATGCAAGTCTCTTGTGAGAAAACCAGGATGAGGTTTCATATATAAACCTAAACTGATTTCTAGACATTTCTCAAGGAATAGATAATTGGGAAAGAGATCTTACGATTCAGAGGGAAAAGAGCTCAGAATACTCCCCAGTCAGTCAAGCTGGTAGCCTCTGGTAAAATTAGCATTTTCGGTTTAGATAGTGAGATTAATCTCCTGTCCCTGAACACCCTGGCTGACTTGAATTGTCATCATTTGCCCAGGCCGTTTAATTAATAGGGATACCCAATCCTGGAAAGGGAGCTAAAATTAAGAATCGTAAAGGCAGGGCAACCCCTTCGGGGCCCCTCCCACTGTGGGAGCTTTTCTGTCCTCTCAATAAATCCTGCTTTCAAAAAAAAAAAAAAAAAAAGATTTGTAAGGGCAAAGCAGGAAAGGAGAGTAAAATATGGAAATGTGTTAGATATAAAGAACTCTTCTGCAATCGGGTATAGTAGTTCATGCCTGTAATCCCAACACTTTGGGAGGTTGAGGCAAGAGGATCACTGAGACCAAGAGTTCAAGACCTGCCTGGGCAACATAGCAAGACCCCATCTCTATAAACAATAAAAAAAAAATTAGCCAGGTGGGATGGAGGTGCCTGTAGTCCCAGCTACTCAGGAGGCTGAGGCAGGAGAATCGCTTGAGTTCAGGAGTACAAGGCTGAAGTGAGCTTGTGCCACTGCACTCCAGCCTGAGTGACACAACAATACCTATTTCTTAAAAAATAAAATAAAAATAAATATATATAAAGCAATGGTTTTTATGCAATCTGCCCACACTCAAAGATAATATATTCTGAAATTTTGATATCCTCCTTAATCCCAGTTATTCCTATCAAATTTAAAGGAAGTTATATTTTAAGCTCACTTGGTGCCAAATCTTATTTTGGGCATTTTTCCTAAGTAAATGGAATGGAAAATCACTACTACGGAGTGTTCCAACTTTGGAAACACAGGAATCTTGTGCCAAATGATTTAAATTGTTTCCTTCAAGTAGCATTAGTAACTAGGAAATTGATATGTCAGTAAGAAGCATAAAGTTCTTGTCAGTAAGAATATCTTAATCTTGAGAATATGATTAACCAAGACAACATTGCTTAACAAATGTCAATGTCAAGAACTTTGAAATGAGTCATTATCTAAAAGTAAGCACTGAATAGCACTAGTTCCCACTAACAAATTTGAAGAACATGATTCTGGATAATGCTTTTATCAAGTTTTTTTGTTTGTTTTGATTTGGAGGGTCACTCTTGTCGCCCAGGCTAGAGTGCAGTGGCATGCTTACAGCCACCACAGCCTCGACCTGCAGGGCTTAGGCAATCCTTCCACATCAGCCTTCCGAGTAACTGAAACTACAGGCTCACGCCACCACTCCCAGCTAATTTTAGATTTATTGTAGAGACAAGGTCTCGCCACATTGCCCAGGCTGGTCTCAAACCTCTGGACTCAGGCAATCCTCTCACCTCTGCCTCTCAAAGTGCTGGGATTATAGGCGTGAGCCACTGTGCCCAGCTAAGAAGTTTTCAAGTGCTACCCATAGTCAAGTATTAGAGGAAATGCTTCTACTCCAGATATCTAACCTTCTATAAATTTTATTGGGACAGAAAAAAAACCTTCCCCAATAAAATAAACAAAAACAATTGTTCTCACAAAAAGTGTTTTTTTAAATCACCAAATACATCCAATTAATCAATTATTATTTGGAAATCTGAAACCTCGTCACTAAATTATAGATAACTTTAAGGAACCATAAGGAACATACTAAGAACAATAATTGAAATGAATCCAGGTTTTTCTAGTAGCATTTAGCGTATAAAATTGTTCTCACTGCTCATTAGCCAAGCTGATTCGTTATCTAATCTGTAGTCCCAGATTTCTTAAAATGCATTTGGTATATTAGTGGTAGTGTAAAATGAAGTGTTACATTTGTTATATTTAATATATATATATTTGATTTTTATATATAAATGATTTTATAAATGATTTTTAAAGCTAACTGATTCATTCTGAGAATACTCAGCTAATAAACATTTTTTGTTATTGAGGCATAATAAAAGGTTTATTTTATTTTTTTACTCAAATGGAGTTAATAAATATCTCTTGTTGAATTTAGTGGACAGTATTAAAATCTACTGTGCTTGGGCTTCTAAGTTGTCCAGAAGTAAGACACCCTACCTTCTGGTCGTATAATTGTTATAAAATTGTTTTGGTCCTCCTTTTGGAATTGTCCTTTGCTTAGTGGCATATGTTCAGATTAAGAATTCTTTGGAGGTTTTCTGATCCTCTGCCCTACTACATACATTTGTTGTTATTGTTGTTTTATGTTTACAGAAAATGTACAAACAGGGTGTTTATCTTCAACCCTAAAAAAGGAGACTGGAAAGACCTGCCTCCAATGAAAACTCCTCGTTCCATGTTTGGAGTGGCAGTCCATAAAGGCAAAATTGTGGTTGCGGGAGGTGTCACTGAAGATGGTCTTTCAGCTTCAGTTGAAGCTTTTGACCTAACAAGCAATAAGTGAGTTGCTGTATCTCAGTACAGCATATGACCCACTGTACATTCTGTTAACTTTAGGTAAAAAGTAAGCTTTCTAATTAGGATATCCGGGGGAGGGCAGGGAGCTATAGATTAAAGAGGAAGTATTTTCGTCTGAGTTTCTTTTGCTGTTAGAGTGTAACACTCTTCTAACATTTTGATGCATTCTGTGTTTGTAATTTGGAACACATGCCCCTCAAGCTAATGTTGGCATACTCTATTTATCCTTACTTGTTATTAACTTAGCCTTTTGAATTTAGTAAGGCAAAGGTAATACTTCTGAATAATTGTTGATGGATATACATGTCTCTATAGAGTTACTTGATTTTAAGTATGTAGTTTCTTTAAGGATGAAAAGATACTCACTTAACTTGTCAGTGATTGATATTTGTAAAGTATAAATATTTAGGAAGTTTTAATTCCTTTTGTTCTTTAAATTTTCTGAAAATGTTCATTTTTAACCTTCTGTTAACTTAATGTGAAAAGATATTTGACAGATATTCTTTTTTGTTTGTTTTTGAGTCAGAGTCTCACTCTATCACCCAGGCTGTAGTGCAGTGGCATGCTCACAGCCGCAGCCTTGACCTGCTGAGCTCAGGTGATCTTCCACCTCAGCCTTCCAAGTAGCTGGAACTACAGGCACACACCACCACACTAGGCTATTTTTGTTTTCTTTTCATTGTAGAGATGAGGTCTCACCAAGTTGCCCTGGCTGGTCTTGAACCCCTGGGCTCAGGCAATCCTCTCGCCTCTGCCTCTCAAACTGCTGGGATTACAGGTATGAGCTACCACACCCAGTGACAGATATTCTTCACATAAAATTGATCTTTAAAATGTTTTTGAGCTCATACATCTGGATGAGAACATACTTTTTATACTCCTGGTTTAGCAATGAAGAAAAAAAGAGCACTATTACTGCTTTTTTTTTTTGGTAGAGACGAGGTCTCACCAAGTTGCCCAGTCTGGTCTCGAACCTGTGGGCTCAGGCAATTCACTCGCCTCGGCCTCCCAAAGTGCTGGGATTATAGGCTGAGCCATCGAGTCCGACCTTATTATTACTTTTTTTTAAGGAACCATGTACATATGTCTGATTACAAAATAGACCTTAGTATCTGAAAATCACAAGGAACTTTTATGAAACAAGATCTAGTGATCATTAAAAATATGTTTTGTAACACTATGAAATATAGGTAACCACTCATGATATAAGTTAAAGAGCAGCACACAAAACTGTAACCACTCTTTCTTCTTGATTCATATGTATGGATGCTTGCTTGCTTTTTTTAAAGATGACAAAATTACACCAAAATGTTGCTTGAGATTATGTCTAGAAGGCAGGATTATGGGGATATTTGTTTTCTTGTATACATTTCTGTACTTTCAGATTTCTATAATGTACATATATTATTTTTTATTTTTACATTGACTTTATGTGCAATGATACCTAGATGGGAAGTAATGGCAGAATTTCCCCAAGAAAGAAGCTCCATCAGCTTGGTCAGCCTGGCTGGATCACTGTATGCCATTGGCGGTTTTGCTATGATTCAACTGGAATCTAAAGAGTTTGCACCCACTGAAGTCAATGACATATGGAAGTAAGTTCTCATCACTCCAATTTTCCGAACTATATATTAAATCAGATGGCTGATAATCGATAAACAATTTTGTAGTAAACAATAAGCCAGACTTTGCCAGCAAACTACTTCTTGGTAGTAGACTAGACACTTCAAGGCTAATTGAACTTTTGCACATGTCACATGTCACTTACTTGATCAAGTCACGATTCTAATTAGCTGTGACCTTCAGCTTGGGACTGAAGTTATTTAGGCCTGTTTTTTTTTGTTTTGTTTTGTTTTTGTTTGTTTGTTTTTGAGTTGGAGTCTTACTCTGGCACACAGGCTGTAGTGCAGAGGCACGCTCACAGCTGCTGTAGCCTCCACCTGCTGGGCTCTGGTGATACTTCTTCAGTCGTACAAGTAGCTGCAACTGCAGGCGTACGCCATCATGCCCAGTGAATTTTTTGGTTTATTGTAGAGACGAGGTCTTGCCAAGTTGTCCAGGCTGGTCTCCAACCCCTGGACTCAGGTTATCCTCTTGCCTCCACCTCCCAAAGTGCTGGGATTACAGGTGTGAGCCACTGTGACTGGCTAGGCCTGTTTCTTACAGTAAAATTAGAGTTGGACCTTTGATCCTTTAGGCGCCATTTCAGCTCGAAAAGTGTAATGCTCTAGGCATCCACTTCAGTGAGGGACTCTTCGCTCCAGAGAGTAGTTTATTTCCTCAGAAAACAGATTTCTGAAGAAACTTTTAACCTCCTATGAATTCATTAGTTCTGTTTTGAATCTAATTTAAACAGCCTTTCAATCGTGTGAGGATTCAGCTAACACATGCCTTTCTAAAAAAGAAAAAAGTGAAAGTAGCGATGCATTTTACCTCCCAGATAGGTGCTGGGCAGTTCTCCCAAGTTTGAATGACACTTGCAATTGTTACTCAATTGAACTATTTTAGTCAGGATTTTTTAAATGAATGTTTTTAAGGAGAAGGGTGTGGGGAGACATTCATTGTACCATAATGTCTCTAATGTCACATGGAGACCAACGTGTATCCAGGAAGTCTCACAAGCAGAAGTTTAGTGTGTGTAGTGGAGTCACAGAATCAGAGGCAGGATGTGTGATGTGTAGATGTCTGGTAACCATCAGGATACCGCGTGTCTGCTGAATGGCCCCTGCTGCTTGTGCCCAGACACTGTGCTTGCTTGTCTAAGTCTACAGGAGTTAGATTGCAGGGGCCTGAGGTGGGCATGAGTGAGTTCATGCTGCACACTCATCCAGAAAGTACCAGGCTCATGCTTCCCTGTCAGCTTAAAGGCCAGCCCCACTTACAAGGCTGGATACCTTTACCTGGCCTGTCATCAGATTGTTCAAAGCCTTGCTATTCAAAGTATGAGATGTGGAACAGCAGCATTAGTGTCTCTCGAGAGCTTCCCAGAAATGCAGAATCCCAGATCTACTGAATCAGAATCTGTATCTTAACAAGATTCCCAGGTGGTCTGCTTGCACATTTAAGTTTATAAGTACAGCTTTAGAAGAGTACCATTTATACCTGATCAATGAAGCCATGGCACTAAGCCTGAGAGTGGAAAGTGGATATTATTTGTCTTATACCTGAACCAGAATTGCGTTATTACCAGATGGTAGACTGGAGGACTAAAAAGCTGCGAACTTAACAAAACAATAACCTGGGACATCAGACATTATTTCCTTAAGTTGTAATATTAACCAGCTGTGTAGAGGGTTAATGACGTCTGGGAAGGTTAAGATTTTTGGAAAACAGGGCCAGGTACCAAGTATAGGTAGGCAATGATTCTCAACTCTGGTTGTATGTTACAATCACCTAGGATGCTTTTAAAATACATCACTGCTTGGGCCTTAACATAGAATAATTATATCCAAATTTCTGGAGTATCTCTAGTTCCTAAAACCAACCCAGATGATTCTAATGCGCAGCCAGGGTTGAGAAACACTGATGTTAAGGAATTGTGCTGTCAATCATTGGAACCTCACACAAGCCACCCTGGCTCCTAAGGGTAGTCATAATGCCCCAGCAGGAAAAAGGTATAGGCAGCAAAGTAGAGCATCTCCTGCTAAGAATGGCCTTTACCTTGCCGAGGGGAACCTGAAGAAGGGATCCTCTCTAATTGTGGTTTATTTTGTGATTAGGGCAGTGGTTCCCAAACTTGCCTGCACAATGGAACCACTCAGGGTACTTCAAAAAATACTAATGCCTCTGGCTCACCCCTATTGAGTGTGATTTAATTGGTCTGGGATGTGGTCTAAGCTTTGGACATTTTATTTATTATTTATTTATTTTTGAGTTGGAGTCTCACTCTGTCACCCAGGCTGTGGCGCGCTCCTGGTTACCGTACCTTGACCTGCTGGGCTCAGGTAATCCTTCCACCTCAGCCTTCCAAGTAGCTGAAACTACAGGCACACGCCACAATGTTTGGCTAATTTTTTGATTTATTGTAGAGATGAGGTCTCACCAAGTTGCCCAGGCTGGTCTCGAACCCGCGGACTCAGACAATCCTCTCATCTTGGCCTCCCAAAGTGCTGGGATTATAGGCATGAGCCACCACACCCGGCCTGGACATTTTAAAAGATCCCTGGATGTTTCTATATGTACAGACAAGTTTGGGAAGCAGTAGACTGGGGAAAGGGAGGAGGGAGCATTCATCACTACCTCCTTGGCTGTAAACTTTAGATGCTGATTTTGTCTATTTTGGGGTAATATCTGGAGCAGGATTGTCAAACTTTGCTGCATATTAGAATCACTTGGAGCTTTAAAAAGTCTGATGCTAGGCAACCCTCTTTCAGATCCCCTCCCGCTTGGGAGCTTTTTTGTCTTCTTAATAACTTCTGCTTTCTTACCCTAAAAAAAAAAAAAGCAAGTCCAATACCCGGACAATGAAGACAATCTCTGGGTAGGACTGAGGGTTAGGTATCTTTAACATCTCTGTGCAGTTAAGTTTGAGCAGCAACAACATCACTTGGTACTTATTAGAAATATAGATTCTCAAGCCTCACATTACCTCCTGAATTAGAAACTCTGGAAGTGATGGGGTTCAGCAATGTGTGTTTTAAGAAACCCTCCAGGTAACTTGGATGTGTGTTCAAGTTGAGAGCCAAGGGTCTAGAGAGAGGCAGCTGCCTACTTGCCCATGACTTTCTCGTGAACCTCTCTGTCCCCACATGCAGAGATGAAAACTCTCACTATACCACTTCCTAAACCTATAAACCCTCTTACTATGATGAGTTAAAAAAAGATTCCATTCTTGTATTTTTATTTTCTTGAAGCTATTCCATTATTTAGGATTGACCAAGCTGAAAGTAAAAACATATCTGCCAGGAAGTAAACATCTTTAAGCCTCATTTAATCCTAACCTCCTATTGCTTAAATATGGTCACTTTCTTTAACTCATTTAAAATTATTGTTGGTCAGGTACAGTGGTTCAAGCCTGTAATCCTAGCACTTTGGGTGGCTGAGGCGAGAGGATTGCCTGAGTCGGGGTTCAAGATCAGCCTGGGCAACTTGGTGAGACCTCGTCTCTACAATATATTAAAAAATTAGCCGGGCATGGTAGCGCACGCCTGTAGTTGCAGCTAGTTAGAAGGCCGAGGTTGGAAAGATTGCCTGAGCCCAGCAGGTCAATGCTGGAGTGCACTCCAGCCTGAGTGACAGAGTGAGAATCTGACTAAAAAAAAAAAAAAAAAAATTATTGTTTACCTCTTAATTTGTTGTCCTAAATTTTATGTAATTAAAGTTCTTCTCTTTATTAGTAGTAAAATATTTTTGTCTGCTTTCCTTTACATAAGAATCACTCAATGCACATTTATTGGTAATTAAATTTGGAACACTTGAAATTAAGCCAGCACATACCTTATGTAGGTACTAGCTAATTTTAATAATATTTTAAATCTCATTCATTCATCATAGAATGATATGGGGTATTTCTTATGTGCCAAGTCTTGACAGCTTCTGGAGAAGAAAAGATATTAAGGCAGATAAACATATTACTTATCCTTGTCCTCACATACCTAATTGGCTTGTTGAGAACACAGATACAGAAAAAAATTAAAATAGAAATGACACTCGCTATAATAAATACCATATAAAGAACTAGGTGAGAAATGAAGAAAAAGCAACAAACTCTGCTTGAGGACAGTGAGAAAAGCTTCCAAAAGAAGGCAACGTTTAGAAGTTTCTCACACAGAAAACATTCCAGGCATCAGGCAGAGGAGACATATTAGGCACACATTGTAAAACATAGGTCAAGTTGTCTATATCTTATAACCTTGAATATTCAAAGATGAAGACCAGTTCTTACCTAAAGTCAAGCACAAAGTCTAAGAGTAGTCTTCAAACAGAGCAATAAAGGGGAAAGGGAACAAATTTTTATAAAGTAACCACTTTGTATCAGGTGCCATGCTAGGCAATAGTATATAGGAACAACTGAAGTCATAATTAAGGCTGCTAACAGTACCTGCTCTTCCCCAGTTCTTTCTCTTAAGGAAGAGTCTGCTATCTTGACTCAGAGACCAGCCATCATTATCACTCCAAAGGTGAATGATCGATTAACTGCCTAGTTGTCCATTACTCCTCTTCTCTGAGCAGTCTCTGATTTCTAGAGAAGGCTGAACTGCCTAGGCATCCAGATTCAATACTATGGCAGTAGTTCAGGCATATGCTAATCCAGAGAATGTACATTTGGGAGAAATTCAAGTGTTATTCTACAAGGCAAGTGCATCTTCCTCTGAGTAAGAGCCACTAGGTTTTGTCTTTTTTTAAAGAACCACATTTGTATACTGAACACAGGGAAACCCATAGAACTAAAGCTTCTTACTGATTGTTTTTTTTTCCCCTCCATCAGGTATGAAGATGACAAAAAAGAATGGGCCGGGATGTTGAAGGAAATACGTTATGCTTCAGGAGCTAGTTGCCTAGCAACACGTCTAAATCTCTTCAAACTGTCTAAACTATAAACGAGACGACAAAACAATAGATTGGGAGGTGGTTTGTTTGGTTTAATGGGGCTTTAATTTATTCTGTTTTTCAAAAGCTTGTACAGAGACTCATGTAGAAATTATTCAGGAAATTATTGTCTAAGAGATGAGCAGTAGGTATCAAAACCTCAAAGTCATTGAATCTTTAGTGTCATGATCAGTGTTTAGAACCATTTTCTAATAATAAATTAAAGATTCAGTTGAACAAATTATTTCTTTTGTGAATCTGTCTCACTTAGTGGATTGTAAAGGAAGTTTCTAAATTTGAATTGTTTACAAATTGTTTTATCTGCATTGTTAGGATACCTCTACATTCATTTTCTATTACAAATGGAAGTGGAGAATGAAATATATACAACTACAGTAAAAAAAAAATATTTAAAATATCCAAAACCTTTCCTCATGTTTCAAAATGGCAAGAATCCTGCACATTATGTTAAAGATTAAATGCCTTAAGATTTCAGAAATGCTATTTAAGAAGTAAAATTAATGGGTCTCATTTGAAGGGGAAAAGTCTTTAAGTAAAAGTAATCAAATTCAGATGGCCTTTTTTTCTCCATTCTTTTTACGACAGTAGCATATTGTGGTTTCCAAATCAAATTTAAAAAATTTTAAGCATAAAACCAGTAAATCACAGTCTTCAAGTCATTAACTACAGCATCTGTGGCAGGAGGGTGGAGATTGATTCTTTAAACTTCAAGGGCAGAAGCTGGGGGCAGTGGGTAATGTGGAGGAGGGTGTGTATTCACTGGTTTACATTTTAGCTATACTTTCCATGAAAGAGCTACCTATTTGCTAAATTTCTGACTGCAAGGAAAGTGACTGTATTATTCCATTTTCTGGGATGTGGGGCCCTACAGTCACTGCTTCTTCTGTAGTAAGTTGACTCCTCAGTCACCTCTATGCAAGACATCAATTAATCATCACTTTTCTCTTAGTCACACCAATTTATGGGTCTCACATGGTTTTCTTTCTTTCTTTTTTGAGTCACAGTCTCATTCTGTCACCCAGGCTGGAGTGCAATAGCATGCTCAGGCATCGCAGCCTCGACCTGCTGGGCTCAGTCGATCTTTCTGCCTCAGCCTTCTAAGTAGCTGGAACTACAGGCATGCACAACCATGCCTGGCTAATTTTTTTATTTATTGTAGAGATGAGGTCTTGCCATGTTGCCTAGACTGGTTTCAACCCTGTGGGCTCAGGCAATCGTCTCTCCTCGGCCTACCAAAGTGCTGGAATTACAGTCGTGAGCCACCACGCCTGGCCAACATGGCTTTCCTAGACATATATTTGACTTCTATCTTTACACATGTTATTTTCTGAGAAACTTGACTTGGGACTAATTTGGTTCATGATTACTTATCAAGCACTTGCATATAGAACAGATTTAAGTGTCCATACAGCTTTATTTTCTCAACCATACATATAGAAACATATTTAACAAAAACCCACTTTATTTTAGGTATTTCAAGTAAAATCCTGATGACTTATCTATATTGGAAAATACTGCTCTTAGTTATACCATGAGTATAGAATCAACAAATCCCCAATAGCTGAAAACCCTGCTTTTCTTCAACAGATAAAGTGTTATTAGGAAAGCAACAGAAGGGGTCGCTTATAAATATAGACTCAGGCTGGGAGTAGTGGCTCACACCTATAATCCCAGCACTTTGGAAGATTGAGGGGGAAGGACTTCTTGAGGCCAGGAGTTCAAGACCAGTCTGAGCAACATAGTAAGACTCCATCTCTACAAAAACTTAAGAAATTAGGCAAGCCGGGCTCGGTGGCTCAGCCTGTAATCCCACGCTTTGGGAGGCTGAGGTGAGTGGATTGCCTGAGCCCGCGGGTTTGAGACCCACCTGGGCAACTTGGCGAGACCTCATCTCTACAATAAATAAATAAATAAATAATCAGCCG
>CAUYQG010299088.1:0-14689 GCA_963574415.1 Tarsius wallacei
GGCCTGGCACACAGCAAATACTCAGTTCGTTTCTCCCCACAGGGATTTAAATGGGAAGTATTTAGCATTTACCTTTTTTTCTTTTTTTTTTTTTTTGCGTTGGAGTCTCACTCTGTCGCCCAGACTGGAGTGCAGTAGCCGTTCCCGGCCACCGCAGCCTCGACCTGCTGGGCTCCGGCAATCCTTCCACTCAGCCTTCCAAGTAGCTGGAACTACAGGCGCGTGCTACCACGCCCGGCTAATTTTTTGATTTATTGTAGAGATGAAGTCTCACCAAGTTGCCCAGGTGGATCTCGAACCCACAGACTCAGGCAATCCACTCACCTCAGCCTCCCAAGGTGCGGGATTACAGGCTGAGCCACCGAGCCCGGCTAGCATTTACTTTTCATGTGCATGAATGAATTTGGGAAAAGGGAAGAGGATATGGAGCAAAGAAGGACAGAAAGAACCTAAGAGTGGGAAGAATACCAGTACCAGAAGATGGGACAAAACCCAGGTCTAGAAATCTCTCCTGGAGATAAGTAGTTAAAAATGATAGAGAAGGACTCCTCAGGCCATTTTCCTCATGACCATTTATTTTCCTCCATTGTATATCAAGACCCTTAGGCACTGGTTAAAGACCCTGGCCACTTGAAGAAGTAGAGAAAACAGGAGAAGAGAGAGAAGACACAGAAATTAGCATTTGAGGATCAGCTCAGAAAGCCTGAGCCCTAATTGGTATCACCATCCTCTACTGTGGCAATTCATGTCAGTCTCTTTATGGGACCCCTATAGAACAAAGCTTTCACACAGCTGAAAGAGCCCGTCTGCTCTCACCCGCAGCTCTGCAGAAGATGGCAAGGACTGGCTACTTCTATCCCAGCTCTGAGTCCTCTGAAGCTCTGGACGATTTGGTAGTAAGCTGGGCTTTCCCACAATCCCACAGACTAGAAGGGGTCAGAGAGCAAGAATAAGGCTTAGAATGAATAATTCTCCCACCTCCAAGGGATTTATTTCTCTGAGTCCTGGAGTTTCACTACCTTCATTCGATTTCTGTACCTGGAAGACCCTGGGATCCAGCTCTGGACTTAGCAGTTCCTGATTTTGAAGCAGAATGATGACCATCTTGTTGTCATCAACTGAGTTGTGCTCGATGGGCAAGACTTTATGTTTGTGTTAAGCAGGTACTCAGCTTAACCAGAGAACCTGGAAAGGGAAGTCTGATGGAGTAACTACAAGAGAGACAGCCAGCTATGTGGTCTCAGGAAGAAGATCTGAGACTTGCCCAGGAAAAGTGACCTGTAAAAACTGGCTTGCTTCAGACCCTCCGTCAGTCCCTAGACTTTCCTTCTGCAGCTCCATTTCACAGCCTTCGTGCTGGCAGAATCCAAGCCTCTCTGTGGGGCTTCTAAGGCCCTGTGGACATGAAGAGGCGGCTTGTAGCCCTTCACAGCAGCAGGGGGAGATGAAAAGCTGGCATTACAAGGCAGCCTGTGCCTTTCATTCACGCCAAGCCTTTTCAAGCCAAGTTTCTAAATAACAGGGCTGGTAACTGCCCAGTGCGGCCCAAAGTCACTTTAAAGTTGCCTGGAAAAAAGCCACATGACTATTACTCAGCTTTCCACAGAACGGCATGTACCGAGCCGGATCACTGTCTCTCGGTGTGGGGGTGGATTAGCTGCTATTTAACATGATAGGGCGGGCCCCCTTCCAGTTGCACCAGCCCCACTCCGTGCCGATGCCATGCAAAACAGAGCCCCTTTCTCTGTGCCATTCGCTTGCTTCCATGAGATGGCAGAGGCCAGAGAGGAAGCAGAGCAAAAGAAAAAAGTATGTTTACAGTGGCTTTTGAAAGCATATGAATGAAATTTCTAGGGAGGGAATACAAGGGGAGACACCCCCAAAAAGGAATTTGTTTATTAAAAATTATGTATTTATTCTTACATGTTTAAACTTTTAAAAAAATGTTTCTATTTTAAAGACATGGGATACCATTCAGGGTCAGGTATACAAATGTTCATTATGCAGGTACCCTTGTTGATGAGGTGTGCCCCCCTCTCAGATTCCCACTACTGCCAATCCCGCCCCCCCACAACTAAGTATTAATAAGTCCAAAGAACAGAGACGCTATTCCTTCTCTAAGAAGGATGCTCAAGTACAAAAAGGTGGAAATGGAAATTTAAAAGGGATGAGAGAGGCCTTTCAAACTTGTCCAACTTGTATAAAGTTTCTTTGTACAGCAAAATTGTTGTATTTGCAGTTAGTAGCAAAGTTTATCAACACTTAATGGAAATACAAAACAAACTGCAAAAATGGAAATATCTTAGTTAAGTATATTCATGAAAAGATACTCAATGATTTTTCATTTAAAAGATACTATAGCTGGGCTCGGTGGCTCAGCCTGTAATCCCGCACCTTGGGAGGCTAAGGTGAGTGGATTGCCTGAGCCCGTGGGTTCGAGACCCGCCTGGGCAACTTGGCGAGACCTCATCTCTACCATAAATCAAAAATTAGCCAGGTGAGATAGCACGCGCCTGTAATTCCAGCTACTTGGAAGGCTGAGGCGGAAGGATCGCTGGAGCCCAGCAGGTTGAGACTGCGGTGGCCGAGAGTGGCCACTGCACTCTAGTCTGGGCGACAGAGTGAGACTCCAACTAAAAAAAAAAAAAAAGAGATACTATAGGTTGTGTTATATATTTATCTTTTACCTCTACAAGTCTGTATACTTTTTCTCACACGTTGTATACAAAGCTCTTAAAAAATATGATTGTACAATTTAATAAATCCATTTCTTTACTAATTTACACAATTTGCATAAACATTACACTTTATTTTTCTACCTCTAAGAGGTTTACCTATTAGAGATCTCCTCCCTGTTTAATCCCACTTCCCTTTCTTCTGCCTTTAAGAAGGGAGGTATAAACCAGGAGGGCAGGACACTTAATTCCCAAAGGTGAGATAAGATGAAGAGCCTTCTTGCCTCCATTAAGTTAGATTTGGGTTGCACTTACGAGAATGCAATTTGAGGTAATTAGGCAAGAGGCTGGCAAAGCCTGAAGGTGAAAGAATGCCCTGAAAAAGAATGGAAAAAGAAATGGAAAACACAATTAAAAAACAAATATTCATCTGTGAATTTAAGGACAGCAAGGAGATCTATCACTGCCTTTAAAGCTAGTAAGGGCAGTTTGCTTTGTTAGAAATGCTACAGCAAAGAGTTTGAAAAACATGTCTTGATTTTAGAGATAAAACATGAAATAGCAAAATGTTGAGAGAAATAATTATAAAATTCGTACATCAAGAGTCCTAAGTTGTTTAGCTTAAAGCTGCCTCCTAACATATTTTAAGTTCTGCCTAAAGGTTTCTCTGCAGATAGTGAATTGTAACCCAACTAGACGCATAAACAGGCTGTAACCTGCTCTTGTGCCAAGCACGAGAGTTTCAGCCAGTCATGGGTGGCCTAGTGTTCATTCAAATAAGGCAGATGCCTAGCTGTAACCCATCCGGCTGTTTCGGTACCTCGCTTCCATTTTCTGTACGTCCCTTTCCTTTTTCTCCCCATCAATCCTCTCCAACCACAATGCAGTGCCAGAGTCCATCTGAACCTCTGGTGGGGAGGTAGGGTGTTGCTCAATTAAACTCTGTTACATTTGATTTGTCTTAAGTTTTTCTTTCAACATGAGGTTTATCTGGTACTTTCCTATTTTTCATTTAATAACCTAAAGTAACAAACCTCCAATAAGAAGCTCTTTAATCTGAGTAATTTCTATTTTTGTCCAAGATTAAAACCTGATGTTATTTCTGATTCTCCTTTTCTGTTTTTGTGTGTATTTTGTCATACACTATTACTTTTTTTTTCTTTTTTTGGTATATAAACTATTTATTAACAGGGAAGACCTACAGACTTTATTTCTTCTTGGATATACCCACGGTACGACCATGACGCCCAGTGGTCTTGGTGTGCTGGCCTCAAACATGAAGTCCCCAGAAGTGGTGGTGAATATGGGCCCGAATCTTCTTCAGTCACTCCAGGTCTTCATGGAAAAAAAAAAAAAAAAAAAAAAACCACCTTGGTTTCTGTGACTAGAATATGTCACAGGGGGCAATGGATGAAGTAGGAAGGCCTATCAAGAGAATATCTTCAATAATTTAGGTGGAAGAAGGTGGTAATAGCAGAGGATGTAGCAGAAAGTGGCTAGACTCTGGGTAAATTTTGAATATGGAAGTGTTTGCTAACAAATGAGATGGTGAGTATGAGAGAAAGAGCAGCACTATTACCCCAATATTTTTGGCCTAAGAAAACAGCCACTGGGGAGAGGAGAACCTGTTCAGTAAACAGTGCTGGGAAAACTGGCTGACCACATGCAGAAGATTGAAACAGGACCCCTACCTATCACCATATACAAAAATCAACTCTAAATGGATCAAAGACCTAATCATACACTATTTCAATGCAAATCTTAATCAAAAATCAAAAGGGAACCACAAAAGGTTATAAGGACACTTGTCAACCCAGTACCTACCTTCTTTTGCAAGTTTGTTAGGGAAGATGAAAAATAAATATGAAAGTTTCAAGAGCAAAGGGTACTTACTGGTAACTCTCTTCTGTCCTAGTCAGACCACATCAGTAGCACTGTGCTCAGGTCTAGATGTCTGAATTCAGTAGATCTTTGACAAACAGAATTCCAAGTAACAGTTGGAATTTTTGAGGATGTTTAATAGAAAATGGAAAAAGACTGGAAATATAATAGCTGTCTCTAAATATCTGAAGTATTGTCAGGTGAAAGAAAGATTAGATTCATTCTCTGAGACTCTTGGAGAGCACAACAAAAAAACAAGCAGGTCAAAATTGCAGAAAGAAAGATACTGGCTCACTGTAAGAAGGAAGCATCTAAAAATTATTTTGCCTGAAAATATATCTGACTTTTATGGGAAATGATACATTTTTCATCCCTGGATATGTAGAGAAGAATGAGGTGGCCACTTATGGCTGTTACAGAGGTTATTCATCTATCTGGCGAGGTTATACTAAATAATCTTGATGTTTCCTACTAAATCTGAAACACTATGTGTGTAAATCGATATGTAAAGTGAATAAATTGAATATTTAAATACCATAAAGGTGATCTTTTGTTTAGAAAGACCTCATTCAGTCCACTATGCTGTAGGTTGAAAAATGAAGACATTACTGATATATGAAACCCTCTGGTTTCTGTTTTTTGGTTTGTTTGTTTGTTTGTTTGACATGTTTAAACTTAAGTCACCGTCAAAGAACTGTTTTATGCAATATGCCTATTGAGACACTTTTTCCATGGCTCCAAACAGTTTTGAATTAGTCCATTTTGATGCCTTTTATAGCTTCTACCATTTTCTGTTTTACCTCGTTCATATTAGCAAAACGTTTCCCTTTGAGGACATTTTTCTATTCGGGGAAACCAAAAAAAAGTCGCTCGGGGTGAGAGCAGGTGAATAGGGAGGGTGGGGCATGGGTATCATGCTGGCTTTTTGGTCAAAAACCACAGAACACTCAGCACAGCGTGGGCAGGTGTGCTCATAATCACCCATCACGGAATGGACAAATGAGCTGAAAGAATCTCCCCCGCAAAAACTTCACTGGAGCTAAACACAGCCTCTCACAACAACACGCGCAGGTACACTGATATTGGTGGGTTCCTAGAACACAAACCTAGTGGGAGAAGGCGGTACTACAAGGGACCCGCCCTGCAAAAGATAATTCTGGGTTTTTTCGGGTCCTCTCATAGGTAGGCTGAGGAACTAAATCTTTTCTTTTGGCAGTAAGCACAGGATGCAGAATAATTTTTCTGTAAGTTACTCTAGTTCCTGCTGTCTGTGTTTAATTTTAGCCCAGTAATGCAAAGGGAAAGAAAAACTAACTTCTGACAAACAAACATTTCTTGAATTTTTGTTGAAGACCACAGAGTTCATTGTCAGCAGTCTAAACAGGTAGTTAGGGCTCCAGGGTTCTATTTTCAGCTTGACAACTAACTTGCTGTGTGACCTTAGGCAAGTTACTTTACCATTCTAGGCTTTGGTCTCCTTATACTTAAAATGAAGAGTCTATTCATTAAAGGAAGCTGAGCAAATGGCATCTGGGAACACTCTGTACTATTTTTACAACCTTGCTATGACTCTAAATTTATTTTAAAATAAATACTTTTTTTCTAAAAAGTAAAGGGATTATAGAAATCATCTTCAAAATCCTCTATAGTTCTAAACAGTGACGCTATGTCCTTATTTGTCTCCCCTCAGGTGAAAGTCTCTTTCCAAATATCCAAACACCTCGCCCTTCTTGCTCCAGACAAGATGTTGATTAGCCCTAGTACAAGCAAACCCACTTCCTGTTTATAATATAACCTATACCCCAGGCAAAAACTGAACTCCCAAAAAATGCATTAAAAACACCCCATCCATACCGACTCTGTTCTTTCAAAAAGCAAATTCATCCAGCAGGGAACAGCTGCTTTTGGCAGCTCATGCTCACGGAATCTCAGCTTTGCCCTAGTAACTGGGCTAATTATAGCTCCAGCTACCTGGGAACAGCACTAGGTTTCCCTGACATTGGCTAGTAGTTCTCAAGCCATCTCAGCTCTGCTGGCACCTCCTCTCTTGAGAGGCCATCAGAGAAGCTGAGAGACTGGGAAGGGGGGAGGAACTGCCTAAACTAGGGTGGGAACACCCAAAGGAGCTGCCCAGAATAACAGAACCTCAGAGCTGGAAGGGATGTTTGTGTCAATCCTGGCCATTTTAAGCAGAAACAGGAGTCAAGAGAAAGTAACTGGTCTTAGCCTGACCATTCTCTTGATTCCTTTTCCCCAGTTCCCCCATCCTGGTCAGTCAACAAGGCCTACAGATCTCACCTCCTACATATTTCAAAGATTAGCTCCTCCCCCTGGTTCCTATTGACTTCTAGGCCCTCATCTTCTTTGGCTTGCCCAGTCTGATCTCCTGACTTCTCTGCCCACCCAAGGGATCTAGCATGTTCCCTGAGGCTTTTAAAGCCCATCCATGGTTCCTTATTATCATCCTCCGGATAAAGTCTACACACTCTTCTTCTTCCTTGTTTTTTTTGTTTTTTTGAGTCAGGGTCTACTCTGTTGTCCATGGAGTAGCATGATCACAGATCACCTCAGCCTCAACCTCCTAGGTTCAGGTGATCCTTCCACCTCAGTCTCCTGAGTAGCTGGGACTACAGGCACAAGCCACCATGCCCGGCTATTTTTTTGTTTTGTTTTGTTTTGTTTTGGTAGAGACAGGGTCTTGCTATGTTACCCAGGCTGGTCTCAAACTCCTGGGCTCAAGCAATCCACTTACCTCAGCCTCCCAAAGTGCTGGGATTATAGGTATAAGCCACCATGCCCAGCCCTACACTCTTTAAAATAGCATCCTATCAGCCTCATTCTACACCTAATACTTAAATTCAGCAACACAAAACCACTTATTCTGTGCACACACCCTGCAGCTTCTTGCCTCTAGGCTTTTGCCTCTAGAAGAAATCCTGTCCGTCCACCTCATCATCCATTACTGATTAATGCTTATTCCCCTTTGAAGACAAAGCTCGGGGGTCACTCCTTCAAGATTCCTTTGCAGATTTTCCTTCCATCTACTCTATTCATTTGGGATAGGCATGCCTCCTTTGAGTTTCCTTTACTTAGTACATATCTTCATTACTGCTTTTTACCACACTTTTGCTTGTGTTTTATACATCTTTGAAGTCTCAGCTTCCTTAGTACTTAGAACACAGCAGGTCCCCAATTCATGTCTATTCATAAATGAAATGAATCCGATCTCTCCATGATTTAGTTCCTGCTTACCTTCCCTCCAATACAAATCCTCCAAATGTGTGATCCAGCCATACTGGACAGCTGGAAGTGCGGCAAGCAAACAATGCTTTTGCATGCCCTTGGGCTTTGTATATTCTGCTTCTTCTGTCTGAAATGCCTTTCCCCATTTCTTTTTGTGTTACTACCTTTTAAGAGTTAAGGCAAACTTCACACACTTGGCAAGAACTTTCCTGGTGGACTGTATTGTTTTGGGTACTACAGAGCAATCTATTCACACCTCTATGGTAACCCTGTATCATTTCTTTTTCTTTTCTTTTCTTTTCTTTTCACTCGGGGTCTCATTCTGTTGCCCAGGCTGGAGTGCAGTGCCATGGTCATAGCTCATTGCAGCTTCAATCTCCTGGGCTCAGGTGATCCTTCAGTCTTAGCCTCCTAAGTGGCTGGGACTAAAGGCATGTGCCACCATGCCCAGCCCTACATCATTTGTATTCATTTGTTGTCTTTCTCCAGCAGCATCTAAAAAGGAGTTGGCATATAGCAGATAAAAGATGTTTGATTGAATGCATGTGTGCAAACCATGAGCAAATAAGGGAAACATTTGAGACAGGAATTTGGAATACCTATCTATTCAACTGTAATTACTTCTAACTGTGTGTAAGTCTGAATGTACATAACGAATGGGAAGAGTAACCTTGTAATAAGCTCATGCAGAAATATAAATCATGCAAACATCATTAAGAGGATAATTGAAAGTGGATTAGAATTAAATTAGGGCCTAGAATTTAGTTTGGAATTTGTTTCCCAGTGACTGGAAGAAAATGTGTAAGTGTTCAAAAGAAAAAGAGCTCTTCTTCTCAATGGGTAAGCGCTCTAAACGTGAACGAAAAGCTCTAAAAATGGGAAAAGTAGGGCAACCCCTTCGGGTCCCCTCCCACTGTGGGAGCTTTTCTGTCCGCTCAATAGATCCTGCTTTCTAAAAAAAGAAAAATGGGAAAGGTTGTGTTAAGAAAAAGCAGAACACAAAGTTGGTGTTAGTCAGGAATTTCACTACTTTTTAAAGTATGACTTTTGGGGGGAAAGTTGCCTTTAAAAATCAATTACATTGCAGTAAAATATACATAACATAAAATTTACCATTTTAACCATTTTTAAGTATACAGTTCTGTGGCGTGAAGCACATTCACGTTGGTACATAACTATTTCCACCATCTATCTCCAGAGCGTTCCCCAAACCGAAAGTCTGTACCCATCAGACAGGGATTCTCATGCCCTCCTCCGCTCTATCCCTGGCCATCTTCATTCTACTTTTTGTCCTTACTATTTGACTACTCCAGGTACCTCATATAAGTAGAATCATAAGATATTTGTCCTTTTATAATTGACTTGTATTTAATGTAATGTCTTCAAGGTTCACCCAAGTTATAGCATTTGTCAGAATTTTCTTCCTATTTATTTATTTACTTATTTAATTTTGATTTGGAGTCTCACTTTGTCACCCACGCTGGAGTACAGTGGCATACTCATGGCCACCCCTGCCTCGACCTACTGGACTCACGCAATCCTTCTGCCTCAGCCCTCCAAATATCTGGAATCACTGGCAGGCACCACCATGCCCAGCTAATTTTTATTTATTCATGATAAAGATGAGATCTCACCATGTTGCCCAGGCTGGTCTCAAACCCCTGAGCTCAGGCAATCCTCTTACTTCTGCCTCCCAAAGTACTGGTATTACAGGCATGAGCCACTGAGCCTGACCAGAATTTCCTTCCTTTTTGATTCAATTGTATGTATATACCACAACTCTATTGTACGAATACACACATTTTGTTTATCCATTCATCTGCCAGTAGACAACTGGGTTGCTTCCACCTATTGGCTATGGTGAATAATACTCCTATGAACATAAGTGTACAAATATCTGCTTGAGTCCCTGTTTTCACTTTGAGTATATACTCAAAGTGGAATTGCTAGACTATATGATCATTCTATGTTTTTTGGTTTTTTTGAGAAGTTGCCACATCATTTTCCATAGCAGACTTCCTCCAGCAGTGCACAAAGGTTCCAACTTCTCCCCATCCTCACCAACACTTGCTCTTTTCTGTTTTTTAAACATAATATCTATCTTAATCAGTGTGAAGCCCAAAAAAATCTTTAACCAAGAACATGAATGTTGGTTTCAAATATTTAATTCATGGATTCTCTCTACTTTCTTCCCATTTTCATTCCCAAAAAGAAGAAACAGATAAATGTGCCTTCCTGGACCTCAGAACACTGAAAATGAAGAGTTAGCACACAGAGTGTGCACAGACATGGACACACGTGGACCAGGTTCATAGTAGGCTTTCAGAGAACTGTTTAAACATAGTTTGGGCTGGGCAAGGTAGCTCAAGCCTGTAATCACAGCACCTTGGATTGCCTGAGCTCAGGGGTTTGAGACCAGCCTGAGCAACTCAATGAGACCTTGTCTCCACAATAAATAAAAAAATAAGCCGGGCATGGTAGCACAGACCTGTGGCTCCAGCTACTCAGAAGGCTGAGGCAGAAAGGTCACCTGAGCACAGCAGGTCAAGGCTGCAGTGGCCATAAGCATGCCACACTGTACTCCAGCCTGGACAACAGAGTAGACTCCAACTCAAAAAAAAAGGATAGTTTGGCTAATGTAATCTTTTATCCCTCTTCACTTATGTTCCTCCCTAGCCTAACATACACATTTCTTAAAACTAATGCAAGTAAAACATAGAAGGAAAAAAAGTATTATATAATTAAATAAGTCATCAAACTATAAAAGAAAACACAGTCAACACTCCTAAGTATAAGAAGAAAACCATTAATTCAAGCAACAGCAGCCACACAGTCGCTTTAGACAATATGAGCAGATGCCCATTATCTAGTATGCATCTCCAGGTATGGTCCTTTTCATTCATTTAACATCGAATACATTAAGCCATGTTAACATGTGGAGAGAAGAATGGGGCAGGAATTTCATGCCTCCAACCTATGAGACTTTGGTTCACAGAAGTTAAATGACTTGGCCAAGGTCATGTAGCTAGGAGGGTCTGGCTACTTGGAAGTCCGAAATGGAGGGATCACCTGAGCTCAGCATGTCGAGACTGTGGTGGCTGTGAGCATTTCAACCATGAGCACTTCAGCCAACTCAAAAAAATAACAACAACACACGTTTTGTTACTGAGTCCAAAACTTGCACCAAACATTTTGATAGCCTCCCGAAATGCTCATTCTTCCCCAACAGCCTTCCTTTGGTTCAACTCAAGCTTCCTAAATCGTATAGCCTGATGGAGTTCCTGAACTTCCCTGAATGTTTGGGTGCTTAACAAGTCTGCATATATATTGTTACTCACCATATTGTCCAAAGCCTACAGAAATCAGGCTAGGACTAAAGAAAATCAGTCAGTGAGGGAAAAAATTTTTTTAAACAAACCCAGCCTTTCCTATGTTTTCTCTTTGAAGAACATTTATTTCTGAGGATGGCAGAATAAATTTGATACAATACAGACACTTAGATCATATTATGTTATTTATGCATGGGCAAACTGAAATGGAGAATTAAGACAAACAGAACAAATGGTCCCAAATCCACTACTGAGGAAAAAGAAACTGATTTGGAATTTTTAAAAAATGGTCCAGAGTAACTATGTCCAGTAGTTGAACTTACCTGGATAATTCTGTCATCTTTCAATTTGTCACAAAAATGGAAAACATTTACTGAGGGCTTACTATGTGATAGGCATCATTCTGTGTCAACTAATTGACTCCTTTAATCTTCCCCAGACTCTATAAGATAGGATAGGTGTCATTACCACACCAACTTCAGCTCAGAAAAATCATAGCATTTGCCCAAGTTAACACAGGTAGTAAGTGATAGATCCCAGTTCATAGCTCTTAACTACTATGCCCAGCAATAGCAGTGCAGTAGAAACAATGACGATTTGGTAGGCAAGTAAAATCAGTAGGTTGTTGCCATAGCTGTAGCTTTAGAAGTATGCCATGCATAAACCTCAAAGATTGCTCAGAAAAAGTGTAATTCAATCTAAAAGATGAGAAAACCAAAAAACTTTCAATCTCAAAGAAGTCAGGCAATTTAAGGGTCATAAAACAATGGAACACAACTTGCCCAGCTCCTATCTAAAGGCCAAATCTACTTTAACCTTCCAACATCAATTATGTCATATCTAAGCACTGACTCTATCTGGTCCAGGATAACAGCACTGTTTCTCCTGGCCCTTTTGCTATCAGATCTGTCCCTGTCAGAGTTTAAATTCCATTCTTAGAATGGAACTTTAACTCCTTTTAAAGCAGCCTTTTAATAGTACATTCACACAGGTTGAACATTCGCAGTCACCATGGGGCAAAACACAGTGGATGATGGCTTTCTGTGCTGTTTGAAGACTGGGTGTTTACCACACAGCAGCGGATTTCACAAATTGCAGGGTCAGACATGGTTCTAGTGGCAGCACGCTCTGCTAATATGAGAAGATGCAAGATTAGGCAACCAAAAAGGAGGAAGTCAGCCAAGTTGCCACCCAGAAATTACTTACCACAGCAGCTGCAGTCCAGAAATGCTAACAAGTCATTCTCCCTAGGAGTGGGCCACACTCAGCTGCAGACCGCTCACCATTTTCTCACTTTATTTTGCTCCAGATTCAGGAGCTATGTGTACTGCAGTGGTTCCTCTTTTTCTGGCTTTATATGCTCAGAATTGTCTTCCCAAAAAATTGACCTTACAATTAATGTCTGCAATCAAGAGGGCATAGTGGTACCTAGTCATATAGGTAGACATCCCAGTTTATCTGTGCTGAGGGTAAGCAGCCTCTTCCTCTTAAAAAAAAATACAGAGGGTACCCAAAAGAGTATACATTTTTTAAAAGGGGAAAATTGTATTAAAAGTGTAATACTCACTATATACCAATAACAAAAGAGGAATATAAGTCACCTTTGACTTCTGCAATTACAAGAGGTACTCAAAGTCTAGACGTTTCTGATTACGACAAACATCTCTTACAATGTATAACATTTTTGATATACCCAGTATATATTATTTACAAAAAAACTGAAGCTTAAAGGATAGTTTAGCTTAAACACTCAACATAAAAGTAGCCAGTCTTTCTTATTTTTTGAGACAGGGTTTTGCTCTGTCATCCGGAATGCAGTAACACAATCATAGTTCACTACAGTCTCCAACCTTCTGGGCTCAAGAGATCCTCCCACTTCAGCCTCTGGAGTAATTGGGGTTACAGGTACGTGCCACCATACCTGTATAATTTTAAAATTGTTTGCAAAGATGAGGTCTTACTCTGTTGCCCAGGCTGGTTTCAGACTCCTGGACTCAAGCAATCTTCCTGCCTCCGTCTCCCAAAGCAATGAGATGACAGGCATGAGCCACTGTGCCCAGCCCTAGACAGTCACAATGACAATTTTTATGTATAGCTTAATACTGTTTTATTAATCCTTGACTAGTATGATTCTTCAGATTATTTCTTAATTCTCTGAACAGCTTAAGAGAAAAAACCTTAGCTCCTTTTGTATCTACTTGCTTTGAAGTTGCTACTCTTGATTTTTACATAATTCTTTAGCTCTGTCAGCTCCTTACAATCAAAAATCCTTGTAGCTTCCTTTACAAGTAAGGATTATGTCTATTTCAGTCTTCCCTTCAATCAACTACTAAAAGAAGACTTGCCGCTTAGAAAAAAAAAGAAAGCACCTTCTGTCTAGTCCCCTTCTCCCAAAGACTCCCATATTTCCCTTCCCTCAAATCATCATCGTTGAAGTGCTTGATTGTCCCTCGCGAAAATAGTAATTTTTCACTCTAAGTACAAATACCTCAACACAAATTTGCAGTAGCAGGAATATACAAAACAACAAAATGATTACTATTCACAATAGACTTCCATTGCATGAGTTTCACAATCATTGGATTCCTGAAAAAGAACAATGCATATAGCACTCTAATATAGAGTGTTACCCAACTGAGTGTGAGTTAATGTTTTTGCTGTATATTTTTAAAGAAGTGGCTTTCCAACACGAAAGAAAAATCTGAAAAATTAGAATCAATAATGTTCTGTGTCTTAGTGACAGAAAAATCAAACTTCTATTACTAAGTTTGGTAACAGAACAGGACCCTAAATTCTTTTCTGAGCCACCTGAGTCATCATGTGACACTGGACACGTCACCCTTGGTGTCTCTTCACCAGCATTGCTGCCAATCAATCTCCCTAACCTTGCGGAATCACAGTGTGAATAACAAGGCTGAACATAAGACACATTTATGGGAATTATGAGAGCAAATGATAGTCAGACCTCTTCCTCATTTTAAAATATTATGATAACTACAACCACTAGTAGGAATAGAATTACTATCTCCCCATATAAGTATGATATTACTAAGTTTATAAAGTGCTTTGATATATCTTATTTCATCTGCATGGCTGCTATTTATTAATACAACAAATAATTATCTGTGCCTGGGGCATTCTTTTCTAAATTTTTTAATAAAGACAGGGGTCTCACTATTTTGCCCAGGCTGGTCTTAAACTCCTGGCCTCAAGCAATCCCAAAGTGCTGGGATAACAGGTATGAGCCACCACACTTGGCCATCTGCAGCATTATTCTTTTTTTTATTTTTATTTTTATTTTTTTTTGAGTTGGAGTCTCACTCTCACCCAGACTGGAGTGCAGTGGCCGCTCCCGGCCACCGCAGCCTCGACCTGCTGGGCTCCGGCGATCCTTCCACCTCAGCCTTCCAAGTAGCTGGAACTACAGGCGCGCGCTACCACGCCCGGCTAATTTTTTATTTATTGTAGAGATGAGGTCTCACCAAGTTGCCCAGGCGGGTCTCGAACCCGCGGGCTCAGGAAATCCACTCACCTCAGCCTCCCAAGGCACGGGATTACAGG
>CAUYQG010299094.1:0-41432 GCA_963574415.1 Tarsius wallacei
TTTGGAAGACAGCGTGGCGATTTCTCAAAGAACTAGAAATTGACCTTCCATATGACCCAGCAATTCCCCTACTGGGAATACACCCGGAGGAATTCAAATCATCCTACAAAAAAGATACCTACACACGTATTTTGTTGCAGCTCTATTCACAAGAGCAAAAACTCCCTCTCAAGCAGTTTCCCTCAACTGCCAATCCCACCCCCCTTCTCCTGGCAGTTTCCCATTACTGCCAAATGCTTTCTTACAGTATAATAACTGTTCAAGGTCCACTTATGAGTGACAACATATGGTACTCTGTTCTTTGTTTCTGTGATAGATCACTGAGGCTGATCGACTCCAAATCCATCCAAGTTGCCGCGAAGTCCATATATTTGTCCTTCTTTATGGCTGCATAATATTCCATTGCGTATATGTACCACATTTTCTTTATCCAGTCCAGCTTCGATGGGCAACATTGTTGGTTTCATGTTTTTGCTCTTGTGAATAGAGCTGCAACAAACATACATGTGTAGGTATCTTTTTTGTAGGATGATTTGAGTTCCTCCGGGTGTATTCCCAGTAGGGGAATTGCTGGGTCATATGGAAGGTCAATTTCTAGTTCTTTGAGAAATCGCCACGCTGTCTTCCAAAGAGGTTGCACTAGTTTGCATTCCCACCAGCAGTGTAGAAGCGTTCCTTTTTCTCCACATCCTCGCCAGCATCTGTTGTTGTTTGTTGTATTAATTATGGCCATTCTTACTGGGGTTAAGTGGTATCTCAATGTGGTTTTGATTTGCATTTCTCTGGTGATGAGTGAGGCTGAGCACTTTTCCACGTGTCTGTTGGCTGCCCGTATATCTTCTTCTGAGAAATGTCTATTCATGTCTTTTGCCCACTTTTTAAAGGAGCTGTTTGTTTTTTTCCTTTTGGCACGTTTGAGTTCCTTGCAGATCCTAGATGTTAGGCCCGTGTCAGATATACAGTTGGCAAATATTTTTCCCCATTCTGTGGGCTGTCTCCCTGCTCTCTTGATGGTTTCTTTTGCTTTGCAGAAGCTCGTTTGTTTGATGAGGTCCCACTTGTCTATCTTATTTCTTAAGGTATTGGCCTTTAGGGTTCTGAATAGGAATTGGTTGCCGGTTCCAATTTCCATAAGCGTGTCTCCTGCATTTTCTAAGACTCTTACAGTTTGAGGTTTTACGTTTAGGTCTTTGATTCACTTAGTTAATTTTTGTGTATGGTGATAGGTAGGGGTCCTGTTTCAATCTTCTGCATGTGATCAGCCAGTTTTCCCAGCACCATTTACTGAATAGGTTCTCCTCTCCCCAGTGGTTGCTGTTGGAAGCTTTGTTAAAGATGAGTTGGTTGAGGAATTGAGGCTTTGCTTCGGGAATCTTTATCCTGTTCCATTGGTCTATGTGCCTGTTCTTGTACCAATACCAGGCTGTCTTGATGACTGTAGCCTCCTGCTTTGTAAAACCTCAGATTTCTTATGATAATTATTAATTCAAAATAAAACAAACACAAAGTTTCGTCAGTCCCTGAGCACAGGATTATAATATTTTTGTTTTCTCTTGTTCATATATATAAAATCTTTAAAAATGAATTAAGTACTCCCAGGCCATAAAGCCAGACTTTCCACTTTCCCCAAGCAGCATGACTTTCCAGGAATGCTTGGAAAGAAGCCACCTATTCTGTGTGGCCCAAATGTCTGCTCTAAAAATATTTTTTTAAATTGGATTAGATAATAGTTATTGCTAGGTAAAAGAAGTAATGATCCCTGGCCTTAGGGAATTTAGTACCTAGCTGGCTATTGCTTGAATATGTAATATAATGGAAGAGAATAATCTTATCAGATTTATTATTCTTAAGGTAGCCACAGAAAGGGGTGTAGAGAAATGAGAAAGAAAATAGATGATTATAACTAGAAAAAAGAACCAAACAACAGGGCAGTTCCTGAATGGGCAGTCATATGAGGCCAGGACAGGGAGGGTGGTCCCAAAGTAGTGAAAATCAAAGTTGTGTTCAGCAGCAACAGAAAACCCTGAGGGTCCAAGTAGATGAAGTGCAAGGAGATCGGCAAGTGCTCAAGGATAAGTAGAGTGGATGTTGCCTTCCTTACAAACTGACATGGGTGATTTACAAGTGCACCTTCTCCCTGGCCTGACAGATTTAGCCTTGTATAATGCAGCTTTAGCATATGATTACAATATTAGAGATCTAAGGCCATGAGCAATAAGTGCTTTAGAAAGAAAAAAGGGGAGGAAATCAGAAATGGATTTTTAAAATATAAAAATGCAAACTAAGTTTGGATATTATTTAAACTTAATGAAAACTATGCTTCATTAAATGATCCTACTTACATAAAGTCAGCTTGCCATTTTAAACTTCTGAAATGAAGTGAATCTGAAAGCTTTTTAGTCTAATATATGGGCCTCCCTATCAGTCTGCATTCAACTTTCCAACTCTCTCACATCTAGCCACCATCAAAAATCATCATAATTCAAGTAGGAGACTTTTTTTTCAAAATCATTTAATTGGGCATGACATTTGCCATTCCACTTCTGTGCCAGAAAATATGTGTATTGAAACATTTATTATATAGTCATGGAAAATAAGATATAATGTGGAACATCTTACCTCTTCCAGTTGGGAGGAAGCCACTATACTACAAGGGGAGACCCCAAAAAATTGGAATTATTTTATGGAAGGTGGGCCCCTTGTAGTATAGGCTTTCCCCACTAGGTAAGTATTCTAGGAACCCAGCAGCATCAGTGTACCAGCTAGCATTGTGAGAGACTGCATTCGACGTCACTGAATGGGGCGGGGTGGGCGATTCTTTCAGTGCATTTGCCCATTTCATGATAGGTGATTTACAAGTGCACCTGCCCACACCACACTGAATGTTCAGCAGATGTTCACCAAAAACATCATGACCCCCCTGCCCCCCCCTCCCTATTCACCGGATCTCACCCCAAGCAACTTTTTTTTTGTTTCCCCAATGAAAAAATGTCCTCAAAGTGAAACATTTTGCCAATGTGGAATAAGCAAAACAAAAAACAGCAGAAGCACTAAAAGGCATCAAAATCAATGAGCTCATAAACTATTTTGAGCAGAGGAAAAAACATGTGAGAATACATAATTTTTTATAAATAAATTCTGGGTTTTTTTGGGTCCCCTTTGAGTTCTTCCTTGAAAACATAACAGATTACAAGTGGTCTAGCAAATGCTATTTACTCATTCATTTATTCACTCAGGTGTAAAGGATGAAAAAGCAAGAAGGACCCAGCCAAAAGGGTCAGAAACTAGCTGTTTAGAATTATTACAAGTGAGTACAAAAGGCTTGTTTCCTTTAACCCAAAAGGCATCATTCAGGCTGCTTCTGCTTACCAGTCACAGCCCTCCACACAGAATCACGCTTCTGCACTCTTGTCTCTCAACCACTGGCTGTTATTAGCATTCTATTTATAATTCACTCCTGATTAAATACAGTACTTACATATTCATGCCTCAAAATTATTATTCCTTTTTATATTTTAAAATCAATGTATATATGAAGGATTTGGGGAAAAAACTATACAGCAAAAGTTTATATTTTAAAGTTATCCTTAAATTGATATGGGCTACAGTTTTTAAGTGGGAATGGCATACCTGTACCATCCTGAAATGGTTGGTTTTTATGAGGATTGGGGGTAAGGGACAAAAAGGGGAAAAAGAGTGACTGTTATGAATATTCTGAAGAAGAAAATAAAATATTCTGTAATTCTGGAAATAAAGAATCTGTAATTCAAATTCAAGGACTGACATCGCCAACAAATTCTGAGTTTATATTTGAAATGTGCCAAAGGGCATGCCACAAAAGCCAAAATTTGTATTTCTCCTGGACAGCAGCTAACCAAGATAGACAGTCAACTTCTGCTAAGTGAATCTCATTAGTCCCTTAATAAATTACGGATATAAGAAGTCAGTGTGTTGCAGGGGAAGAGATCACTGATTTTAGCATCAGTCAGACTGAGTCCAAATATCATCTCAGCACCTTTGTAGCCCAGGGCAAATAAATACCTTAATCTATAAAGCTTCAGACCCCCAATTTGGAAAACAACAAGAGTAATACCTATTTCACTAAGTGTTTGGGAGGGTTAAATGACAATGACTATATGTTGCCTTCTATTAATAATGGTGATGCTACCTGGAAGAAAAAGTCAAGGTCATCATAGTAGTAGTTACAGTAACAGTAGTACATGCCAGGCACTGAGAGCTTTATATTAGTTATCACAATTTCATGAGGTGGCTACTATTATTATTATCCCCATTTTACAAGATGAAACAGTACCCAGGTGAAGAAATCAACTAATACTGACAGCTATTAAAAGAACCAGAAGGGGCTGGGGGGGGTAAGAATTTACACAGCATTTTCATATTACAATGCATGGTTATTACCCATGCACATTAAAGGCAGAGAATGTATCTTACTGTTCACCATCACACACCAGTGGACCATCAGTATGTACTTAATGAATACAGTATTTGTTTTACTGACTGATCCTCAAACACTTTAAAATCTAACAGCCCCTAACTCAATAGAATATTCTAATTCAGTAGATTAGCGCCAACCTGGGCACCTGTATGTTTTTTAAATTCCTCGGGTGATATCAATGCATGTTCTCAATTGAGAAACAACACAATATGTCACAAAGCTTCTCTAGTGAAGTCCCTCATCTGAACCACAGAACACAGAAAATGTTTCAAGGCACTTACTGCCTCCTCAGTTCTCCCAATGATTCTAGATGCATAAAGAAAACGTTTATTCATTACGTATCCTTGCTGAGAAAAGCTCTAATCCTTCTATCCTATTTAACTGCCAAAGTACAACTCTGAACACAGAATATATTCACTAACCCCAAAAGGAGTCGAAAGGGATCCCAAGAGCTTCTGCTTCACCCCAGAGTTGAGTGCTTTTGCCAAGACCTCCCAGCCCTCTCCTCACTGCCCCTCTCTGCACATCTCAGCACTAAATTCAAAAGGCCCACCCTTTACCCAACTGCTGAGGTCACCACCAGAAAAAACTTAAGAGCATCCATATGATCCTGTGACCCAGGACTCTAACTCCCACATGGCTCTGTGAACACTGAGGGACCCCACCTGATGACTTCCCTCCTTATTTCAGCTTAACTTATTTCACCAACTGGCCCAGCTTGTATTGTATTTCTTTCTTTGTGCCACTCTCACCACTAGAATATAAGCTCCAGAAGGGCAGGGATTATTGTCTGGTGTACTGACACTCAATAAACATTTGTTTGATGAACCAATAACCTTTTGTTACCAGAATAAAGGCCAATCCTGACCTTCCTACTCAGGGCCCTCTCCCTGCTCTCTTCCAAGTATCTCTTACTCCAACCCAACTAAAATTTTCAAGGTTCCCCAAAACACACCCAAGGAATCCTTTATCTGTGCTTGCTTGTATATTCCTTCAACTAGAAAATGCCCATACTTTTTTCTCAACATATGCCTGGCAAAATCCCGACTACCCTACAGGGTCATCAAATGCCACCTCTTTCATAAAGTTTTTATCTTACTACAAAAACTATATATGATATCTTCCTCTTCCCTCCCACCCTGAGCCCTGAAGCACTGTATTTTTTCTTCTCCCATGGCATCTATCAAATATACCTTTAATTACAGTTATAATATGTTTATTTTACCTCTCTCTACCAGTGTTCTCAAATGAGATTCACAAAAAGGCTGTAAGATCCTTGAGGGTAGGCACTGTGTCCAGTTAACCTTGGCATCTCCTAGAGCACCACAGTGTAGAGCCTTGTTCATAGCAGGCAGTCAGAAATTACTTATTGAGACGAATCAAATAAAGAAATTTTGCTACAACTAAATCCACAGAGGGGTATAAAGTGTTTGTTGTCTTTTCTTTCCCCCTGTGTAAAGCACCATGTCTTTCTGCATTTAGGCTCTATTTTTTTAAATGCTAAGTAGTCAGACATATTTTAAAATTTTGCTAGTATAATCAAATTGTTTCCATGTGTGCATATGTGGAATTTAGAGGGCACAAGAAACAAAAGTATGACTCTTGAGCCAGAACATTTTTGGTTGCCATTTTCTGAAAAACA
The DNA here is from genome assembly GCA_963574415.1 of Tarsius wallacei. Classification (NCBI taxonomy): domain Eukaryota; kingdom Metazoa; phylum Chordata; class Mammalia; order Primates; family Tarsiidae; genus Tarsius; species Tarsius wallacei. The sequence continues at coordinate 6,099 of CAUYQG010299094.1, forward strand.
AGTTTGCTACAGCTGGAAATCTAGCCGAGAGCATATTACCATGTGAAATATGAATCACAAGACCACTCTCCAATAAAATCTATCACTCAGTGAAACTGAGGGGTTAGGTCATCCTTCAGCTCTTCCTTCATTCATTGAACTAAGTTATTGACTGATAATGGCATTCAAAACAACATGCTTGACATGACAACAATATTAAAGAAACATACTGATGAATGGACACTCAAGAGAAATAAACAACCATATGAAAGAGAATAATCATGTATGTCTTCATACTGTGTATTGTTGGGTGTTTTAAGTTTTTTGCATATACCCAAAAATGTTATCTTACTGTAACAGACTTCAGCTGTAGGAGAAATAATGTTGTAGGTACCAGCAAAACCTAGAGTCAGACAACCTGGATTAAAATCATGGCTCTGTCACCAACTAGCTGTGTGAGTTTAGACAAGCCATGTAATCCTCTCTTTTTCACTGTACATATCTACAGTGTAGGGACAACAACAGTACAGATCTTCTAGAATTAATATAATAATTGAGCTAATATCTATAAAGTGCTTAGAATGATACCTGACTTTTATAACAAGAACTGTGTACAAGTTTGTTAAACAAAAAGTTTTATCCCTTTTGCAGACAATATGATTCTATATCTAGAAAACCCTAGGGAGTCTGTCAAAAACTCCTCACACTGATAAACAAAACTCATCGCACTGATAAAGAACTTTGGTAAAGTCTCGGATTACAAAATCAATGTGCGAAAGACAGTTACATTTCTATACACCAACAAGAAGAAGGCAGAGAACCAAATAAAAAACACAATATCTTATTCACAAAATCCACAAAAAAAAAAGAAAGAAAGAAACACCTTGGCAGCCATTTAACCAAAGAAGTAAAAGGCCTTCACGACAAGAACTACAGAACACTGATCAAAGAAATCAAGGATGATACAAAGGGAAAAACATCCCATGCCCATGGACTGAAAGAATCCATATTGTCAAGATGTCCATCCTAATAAGGCAACCTACAGATTCAATGCAATACCCATCAAAATACCAATATAATTTTTCACAGATCTGGAAATAATACAAAAATTCATATGGAAGCAAAAAAAGATCATGAGTAGCCAAAACAATCCTCAGCAAAAGGAACAAAGTGGGTGGTATCACACTTCTAGACTTCAAACTTTATTACAAGGCTACAGTAACCAAGACAGCACGGTACTGGTACAGGAACAGGCACATAGACCAATAGAATAGGACAGAGATTACGGAAGTAAAACACAGTCCCTCAACCAACTCATCTTCAACAAAGTCACCAATAACAATCATTATATGCAATAACACAGACCATATTTAACAAATGGTGCTCATAAAACTGGCTAACCACATGCAGAAGAATGAAACTGGACCCCTACCTATCACCATATGCAAAAATCAACTCAAAATAGATCAAGGACCTAAATGTAAAACCTCAAACTCTTAAGAATCCTAGAAGAAAATGTAGGAAACACCCTTCTGGACATCAAAGTAGGCAATGAATTCATGACCAAGTCCCCAAAAGCAAATGCTACAAAAGCTAAGACAGACAGATAGGACCTCATCAAATTGAAAAGCTTTTGTACAGCAAAATAAACCATCAAGAGAGTTAAAAGACAACCCATAGAATGGAAAAAAAATTCGCCAGGCGTGGTAGCACACGCCTGTAGTTCCAGCTACTTGGAAGGCTGAGGCGGAAGGATCACCGGAGCCCATCAGGTAGAGGCTGCACTGGCCGGAAGCGGCCACTGCACTCCAGTCTGGGAGACAGACTGAGACTCCAACTCAAAAAAAAAAAAAAAAAAAAAAAGTGGGCGGTGGACATGATCAGACACTTCTGAAAAGATAACATACAAGCAGCCAACAGACACATGAAAAAATGTTCAACCTCACTAATCATCAGAGAAATAAATGCAAATCAAACTATCACCTAACTCCAGTAAGAATGGCTATCAGCTGGGCTCGGTGGCTCAGCCTGTAATCCCGCGCCTTTGGGAGGCTGAGGTGAGTGGACTGCCTGAGCCCACGGGTTCAAGACCCGCCTGGGCAACTTGGCGAGACCTCATCTCTACAATAAATCAAAAATCAGCCGAGCGGGGTAGCGCACGCCTGTAGTTCCAGCTACTTGGAAGGCTGAGGCCGAAGAATCGCTGGAGACCAGCAGGTCTAGGCTGCGGTGGCCGGGAGCGGCCACTGCACTCCAGTCTGGGCGACAGTGAGACTCCAACTCAAAAATAAAAAAATAAAAAAAGATAAAATAAAATAAAGAATAGCTATCATCAATAAGTCAAAAAACAACAGGTGCTGGTGTAGCTGCAGAGAAAAAGGAACACTTCTACATTGTTGATATGGAAAGCAGTGTGCAGATTTCAAAAAAACCTAAAAATCGATCTTTCATACAATCCCTTTCCTAGGAATATACCCAGAGGAACATTAAACCACTCTACGAGAAAGACACTTGCACACACATATTTACTGCCACACTACTCACAATAGCAAAAACACGGAACCAACCTAGATGTCCATCGAAAGCAGACTGGATAAAGAAAATATGGTACATATACACAATGGAATATTACACAGCCAAAAAGAAGAACAAAATCATGGCCTTTGCAGTAACTTGGATGCAGTTGGAGACCATCATACTAAGTGAACTTTCACAGAAACAAAGAACTGAATACTTCATGTTCTCACTCATAAGTGGGCCCTGAATACTAGTTGCACTGGAAAAGGTTGAGATTAGAAGTCACTAGGCACTGCTAGGGGAAGGAGTGGGGAGGGAGAGGAGCCTGTGACAACACAGTGGGTACCCGGTCCACTACAAGGAGGAGTGAGGGCCAGCTAGAAGCCCAAACTTCGCTTACATGCAGGCTACTTATGTAGCAAATCCTCACTTGTAACCCACAACTCTAAAAAAAAAAAAAGTTAGTGTTTTCACTGATAATGTACTCATAGTAAAAGCAATTAATACCCATAGCACAAAATGTAGAAGAAAGGCAATGTTCGTTTTTAAAGTGGTATTTTTTTAGATATAGAATGTGGTCAATTAAATGTTAATTTCTGACTTACCACAAACGAGAATTTGACTTACCACATATGATAATTCCAAAAACCAGAATTATTTTTTGGAGGGTAGGTTTCTTGTAGTACAGCAAGGTTTCCCCCACTAAGTAAGTGATTGGCATCAGAATACTAGCTAGCATTGTTGCAAGAGGCTGCGTTCAACTTCAGTGAACTTTCGGTAAGAGATTCGTTCAATGTATTTGCCCATTTCATGATGGGTGATTTACAAGTACACCTGCCTACACTGAGCTGAACATTCAGTAGTTTTTGACCAAAAACTACATGTCTGCCTTACCCCACCCTCCCTATTCACCAGATCTTGCCCCGAGTCACTTTTTTTTGTTTCCCTGGATGAAAAAAGTCCTCAAGGGCAAATGTTCTGCTGATGTGGAAGAGGTGAAACAAAAAACAGCAGAAGCACTAAAAGTCATCAAAACTGTGAAGTTCAAAAAACTATTCTGAGCAGTGGAACAAGCGTCTCAATAGGTGTATTGTGTCAAAAGGAGAGTACTTTAAAGGTGACCAAAGTTTAAACATGTAAGAATAAATACACAAATTTTTATAAATAAATTTCATTTTGGAGGGAGTTCCCCCCCCACATTCTCTTATAAAATAAGCATTTTGAAAAGAAAAAGTCTTATCCTAGAGTATCATCTTAATATCTCATTATGCCTAGAAAGATTAACTTAAAATTTGGTGCCCAAAGATGATAGGCTCTTTTCCCTTCCCTTCTATTCCAAAAATAGCCTTGCTGTGTCCTGGAGTTCTGAGCTTCTGCTGGCAATTGGGTACAAGCAAAAACGCAGACACAGAGGAATCTCTCAACTATCCCCAAAATACTGAGGAATATAAAACTGTTTTTGACTAGTACCATTACTCCAAAATGACAATATTACTACCATCTATATGACAAAATGATGTGACAAAAAGCAATATCCCTTTCTCAAATACTAGTATATTGGGAAACATGTTTTCAGCATTTAGCACACTGTAGAAATTCAATGAATATAAGCTCTATTAAAAATTAAAGGATGTCATGATGAAAACTTGCCATGAAAAAAATTAAATTAAAATTAAAAATTAAAGGATTGAGCTCTACAGAAATAATCTAGCAGCAGCTTGCTTTAATGTTCTTAAAAGTGTTTCGATCAATAAAAATTTACATCACATACCTCCAATAGTCTTACTAAATATTAAATATTAACAAAATTTGTTTTCTTTTCTTTAGATAAGAAATAACAGATAATCTAATTTTTTCTTACCACACTCAACAGGCTGGTCTTGCACCCCACTCTGGAGACAACTGCTATAGAAAACAACTACAAAATGATGGCTATTTACTGCATAAAGGAAAGAGAATTAAAGAGGGCAGCAGTACTGCTGAGCAATTATTCACATTTTGTGAATGAGAAGAGAGACTCAGGAAAGTGACTATGGAAGTTTCTCTATGTCCTACCCCAGCCCTGGCAGCTCAATTTAGGCACATTTCCAGGGCGTAAGCGGTACAGAGATTTCCATATCACCATGTGATACCTTTTCCCTGGAACAGGAATAAAATAAGGAAGAGAGTTAGGTATGGCCAAGCTGATGGTTACAATTAAGAAGCAATAGCATGAAAAGGAAGAACAAGGCTAGAGGATTCCCACATCCTGATTTTTAAAACTTACTGCAAAGCTACAGTAATCAGAACAGTATGGCATCGACATAAAGAAAGACAAATAAACCCTCACATACACGGTCAAATGATCTGAGACAAAGGTGCCAAGAACATTCATTTGGGAAATGACAGTCTTTTCAACAAATGGTGCTGGAAAAATAGATATCCTCATGCAAGAGAATGAAGTTAGACTCTTAACTAATGCCATATATGAAAATTAACTCAAAATGAATAAAAGACCTAAATGTGAGACCTACAACAATAAAACTCATAGAAGAAAACAGGTCAAAAGCCTCACAACATTGGATTTGGCTATGATTTCTTGGCTATAACACCAAAGGCACAGGCAACAAAAGATGACCAAATTAGACTTCATGAAAATTTTAAAAAATTGTTCATCAAAAAATAACAAAGGAGTTAAAATGAAACCCACAGAATGTGAGAACATAATTGCAAATCATGTTTCTGATAAGGGATTAATATCCAGTATATACAAAGAACTCCTAAATTTCCACAAAACAAAAAAACTGATTCAAAAATGGACAATGACCTTTGCTATGACTTGAATGCCTGTCCCCTCTAAAACTCATGTTGAAATTTAATTGCCATTATAATAGTATTAAGTAAATAGGTAATGAGGGCTCCACCCTCATGAATGGATTAATGCCGTTATTGTGGGAGCGTGTTGTTATCAAGCAAGCCTGGCCCCTTGTGCTTTCTCTTATCACATGCACATGCTTGCCCTCGTGCCTTCCACCATGGGATAATACAACAAAGTCTCCAGATGCCAGTACCATGCTCCTGGACTTTCCCAGCCTCCAGAACAGTGAGAAATAAATTTCTTTTCTTTATAAATATCTCCTCTCAGATATTTTGTCATTGCAGCAGAAAACAGACAAAGACGGTGGCTGTGCCATTTTACATTCCCACCAACCGTGCACAGGATTCCAATTTCTCCACATCCTTGCCAAAACTTATTTTCTGTTTTTTTGATAATAGCCATTCTAATGTACATGAAAGGTATTTCATTATAATTTATTAATTAATGGGTACAGAGTTTCAGATCTGCAAGATGAAAAAGTTCTGGAGATTGGCTGCACAACAATGTGAACATACTTAGTACTACTGAACTGTACTCTTAAACATGGCTACAACAAAAGCTGGACACAGTAGCATTTGCCTATACTCCCAGCTACTCAAGAGGATGAGGCAAGAGGACTGCTTTACGCCAGGAGTTCAAGGATGTAGTAAGCTATGGTCATGCCTGTGAATAGCTACTGCACTCCAGCATGGGCAACATGGCAAGACCCCATCTCATTTCTTTTTTCATTAAAAAGGGTTGCAATGGTAAATTTTATGTGTATTTTACCACACTTTTAATCACTTTTTTTAGCCAAAGATGTCATAAGATAAACTAAGACTGTGACAAAAAAGAGAATAAATGCGTAAGACATTGAGATGGTATAACTAATGAGGTTTACTGACCAGTATGAACTGGAGAGTTGAAGAGGAGAAGCTGAGGATAACCTTGAGGTTTCCAACTCATAAAATGATATCACACTTATCAGTCTACTATATGAACATCTTACTGAATAAGAACATTCATTCATTCACTCATGCTTACATTGAAAACCTTTTTTTTTTCTTTCCGAGCTACTGCTATGTGCTAAGCACTAACTGGAAATGCAGAATGAAGATTAAAAGGGATGAATTCTTGCTCTAGGGTACCAACAGTCTAATGGAAGTGTGCTACAATAACAAGCAGGTATGTGACATGACACAATGTATGATGAATAATGTGATGAAATGACAGCACTTCTTCTTTGAAAGAAAAGTAAACCCAGAGGTAGGGGCACCAGGGAAGTGACAACTGAGTACACCTTGTATGAAGGAAGCACATGCTACAACTTTTTTATCAATAAAAATGGGAAATTTTTAGTCTATACCCTCATTTATTTATGTAATGAATCAGTTTAAAATAGAACATTTGGCAGGAATATGGAAAATATAACTCTGAATACTAAAATGCAATCACACTGCACATTTACCTTGTATTCAAGTATTCCTTACTGCTAAGCAATTACTAGTTTTTAGCACTATACATTGTATTTTTAATTTTAGATTTTAAAAAACAACAAACAATTCAGAGGTATATGTATGGGGGGCATTGGAATTGGATTTATAAATACTTCATAAATCCTAAAACTATTTAAAAAAACAGAAAATAACAGTTTTTTGTCCTAAGAAAACAGAATAGAATAGAAAGTGTACTACAGTTTTTTCTTAGTTAATCCCCTTAATTTACATGTCAGGAAACTGAATCCAAGCAAGGTAAAAAGAACTGAATACAGTCACAGAAAGAATTACGATCACAAGGCACAGAGCCAAAATCTTTGCACTGCTAGGTCATTCATTGCTCTTCCTACTACAATAACTGTAAGATCGTGGACAGGTATCAGTTTTCTTTTAGTCTAAATTACTCATCAGAAAACTAAAAACCCAGAAGAGTATATCCCAAATAATCACACCAGTGATATGAACAAATGAGCACATCTCAAATACATAACTATACTATACAGTAGCATAAATTACTATTATAAAGTCCAGGCACATGCATAAGATTTTGTTCTTGACTTTTAAAAAATATGCATTTACTGAATAATAGTGCCAACCTGGATTCTGCAATCCTACATAAATCACTGTCTGTTGTGGCGAAGCTGTAATGTTAACCAACCAATTTAAAACCATTACCAGCACAGAAACATGTATTTAGAGATTCTGTGCCAACTAAGAAACCACACAGCTTTTCAGTCATGTGCACAGGATACCCTATATGGAATGTTAAATACTCAAAACCACAGTGGTTTTGGGGGTTACCTTTCTTGATTGCTCAGTTTGGGAAACATGGCTTGCACCAATTCCGGGCTTTTCAGAAAGTGGTCAGTAATAATCAAGAACCTAAGGAAAAAAGGGGGGAAGTTTAGTTACTAGAAACATAATAAAAGAGACATAAACTTATCTGCTTTACATGCATGTCTTAGACATAAAAGCATTTCCTTTTAGTGAATTTTTGAATTGCTTATAAATGTTCTAGGAGGTTCACATGGTATTATTATTCTATTAGCAGCTAAAAGAAAAAAAACAAAGTATTTTTCTCCAACTTTACTTCTGAAAAAGTTATTTAAATAATATAAATTTATTCAACTGGAAGAAAGGGCCTACTATAGCTATAGATGAAAAGGAAAACTTCTTCACTCTAGCCTAAACAGCAAAATGAAATTTAGCAACAAATTCAAGTATAAACAGAAAAATAATATTAAATGATTTACTCAGAAGCTTAGTGCTATAATTAACCAGAGAGATAGACATGTCACACTTTCATTTAAACATATGCCAACAACACAGTGATGAATACTGGCTTGATTATCCACTCTTCAAGAGATCTCAAGTTACCACGAAAACATTCTCATTGTCAAGCAATGCGTTCATCTAAACTTAGAGATCAACTATGGAGACCCCAAGGCAAAGATTATAGGCATATTTCTTCAAAGTATCCCTGTGACAACTAAAAAGATTGAATAGTATTATTAATTAATTCTGAATTATATTTGCCAGAGGGCATCTGAGGGAAAGATTTAAGAACTAAGAAATACATTGTTTATAATCAGGTTATAGTAATAAGATTTGACTGTAAGCATTAAATATATTGACAGTTTATGTAATCACTTGTTAACAAATAAAATAATACAATAAAATTATATCTTTCAGTACAATAAACAAATGAAGCATATTCACTACCATAATATATTGTCACTTCATATAAAAGTAGAATCTAAATATATATTCTATTTCTTCTATAGCACTTTTTTAAATTATAGATTTAGGGGGTACAAGTGCAGTTTTATTTCATGGATGTATTGCCTAGGGGTGCAGTCAGGGCTTTGGTGCAACCATCACCTGTACAGTGTACACTGTACTCATTAAGTAGTTTCTCATCCTTCACCCCATCTCACCCTCCCACCCTTCTCAGTCTTCAATGTCTATTATTCCATTCTCTATGTCCATGTGTACATATGATCCAGCTCCCACTTATATAAATGAGAACATGTGGTATTTGACTTTCTGAATTATTTCATTAAGATAATGGTCTCATACCTTGAAAACCCAAGAGAATCTGTCAAAAACCTCCTTGTACTGATAAAGGACTTTGGCAGTCTCAGGGTATAAAACCAATGTGCAAAAGACAGTTGTATTTCTATATACCAATAACAAACAAACAAACAGGAACCCAAATAAAAAGCACAATCCCATTCACAATAGCCAGAAAAAAACCCAAATACCTTGGCATCTTTTTAACTAGAGATGTGAAAGAACTTTGAGGACAGCTATACAAACAAATTGGAATTCTTTCCTAAACCACTTTTCAACATAAAATGTAATGCATAATACTGACTGCAAATATCAGACACACAAAATGATGATGAAAGGACAATGAGTACATTTTTTTCTTCTAACTTGAAAATGATAACTTAATATGTATAACCATAAGATATCAGTTAAAAAGAGAAAAAAATGGAAATTAAGTAGTTGGCAATTATGTATACATGTTATCAAGTATGTTGTTATATGATAGTTATCCTTAAAAATCACAGGTTTTAACTGCACAGGTCTACTTATACATGGTTTTTATCAACCAAATATAGATCAAAAATACAGTATTCAGGGTTGCAAAACCCACATATACAGAGAGTCACCTTTTCCTGAGTTGGGCAGGGTCAGCTGTAGAACTTGAATATGCATGGATTTTGTTATATATGGGGTTGGGTCCTGGAACCAATCCTCCTCATATACCAAGGGATGCCTATACTCTTTATTCTAGGGTGTTGCATAAAGTTCGGAGTAAATTCTTTTTTTTTTTTTTGAGTTGGAGTCTCACTCACTCAGACTAGAATGCAGTGGCATGCTCCTGGCCACCGCAGCCTCATCCTGCTGAGCTCCGGTGATCCTTCTGCCTCAGCGTTCCAAGTGGCTGGAACTACAGGCGCACGCTACCACGCCCAGCTAGTTTTTGATTTATTGTAAAGACGAGGTCTTGCCAAGTTGCCCAGGCAGGTCTCGAACCCACAGGCTCAGGCAATCCACTCGTCTCGGCCTCCCAAAGTGCTGGGATTACAGGCTGAGCCACCGAGCCCGGCCAGGAGTAAATTCTTGTAACGTACTTACAAAAAGTTAAACTGTCAACTCTCACTCAGAATTCACTGTATTTACATTCTGACCAAATATCTGTTCAAGGAAAATCAAAGATGAAGACTTTTACAACAGGAAGGGACCTAAACATGTTCAATATTTTCTAACTTACAGACTTAAAATTTGTGATTACATTCTGTTGCAGAGCTACTATTTCTGTACATTCAGAAATTCTGTGGTAATAATACTATGAGGAAGGCAAAGTCCCACTAATTTGAAGCTTAAGATGCCACAAGAGCATTTAGAGCCTGTTAAATAATACATGAGAAATAATGCAGCTTTATGGAAGAGAGAACAAACTGTCTAGATGGAGTCAAAAATACACTCTACCCAAGGCAGACGTGGAAGTAGAAAGGGAATCAGAGAAACACATATTTATTTTGCAAAAGGAAAAAAACTAGAAATGTGATACCTTCCTAAGTCCTATATTTCTCTCTCTCTCTCTCTCTCTCTCTCTCTCTCTCACACACACACACTCACACACACACACACACACACACACACACACACACACACACACACGGGCTGAATTCACTCCCTTGAGTGCACAAGGGTAACAACAGTTTACTGATTCAATGGTGATGCGTCCTCTTCTAGAAAAAAAACTTATAATTTGAAAAAAAAATACAATAGTAGCTAGGATTTCCTGAATGCTATGGCCCAAAGGGCCCAAAAGGCAAAATGCCATTACACACATACACATTAATTCCATACTCTCAGGAGGCAGCAGCTGTAAAAGCATAAATTTTGGTCTCAGAAAGAGCTGGGCCTAAGTTTCAGTCCCAACACTCCCTGTCACTGGATATGACATCTCAACACTCTCAGCATTATCACAGTATTCTGCTTCTCCTGCTTTTAGTAATAATGTACCAGAATTCAACTCCAACAAAAATACACTAAATTAAACAATATTTCCCTCCTGAAGCAGCAGCAGATGATGAAAAGTAGTCATTCATTCACCAAACATTTGCTGAGTTCTTGTGGCTGTCTGCCACTTTTTTTTTTTTTTCCTGTCCAGCATCCCTATTATCCTTCTTTGGATAACAAGAATTATTTATCCCTGAATAATGATCCCAAACCTGCCAGATGGAGCTGTCAGCTACACAGCTCCAACACCCCTGCCCACGGAAGAGAACACATGGCCCAACACCCTTACAAACAGAACTGGCCCAAAAAGGGCCACTTGCACAACTTGAAATATCCATCTGGTTTTTTTGGTTTGTTTTTTAAAGTTTTTTTAATTAGAAAATATAGTTTATTTAAAAGTAAATGAGAGAGAGAGAGAGAGGAGAGAGAGAAAGAAGAGTCACCTCCTCAAGGTGGGGGAGGGGACCAAAACCAGGAATCATGGCGACAGCCATAGATCAAAGAGCACATTACCACACTAGAGTCTAGAAAGGCAATGGCCCATCTGGTTAACTCCCAAACTTCTCAATATATTTGGTAGTCAATGTTTACAGAGGAAAAGTTTTTATTTGTATCCTAAAGCATTCTATATTTTTCACAAAAAGATATATGTATACAAACACACACACAAAAATCAAAAGTTGCATTTTACATACAATTAGTAGAAAGTCAGAACTGGTCTAAGAAGCACTTCTGAGATAATGGTGGCATTAAGAAGCTCCAAGTTCCTTCCTTCATACAAAGTCAATGGTTTGCTGACAACTATCTTAATTCTCTGGCAGTTTCCTCCAATGGTAACATCTTGTAAAACTATAGCATATGACAACCGAGATATCAACATTGATACAATCCACAAATCTTACTCAGATTTCTCAGGTTTCCTTGTACTTGTGAGAGGGATAGGGAGGGAGAGGGGAGGGGGAGGAGGAAGGGGAGGGGGAAAGCGAGAGAAGAGAGGAGGGAGAAGGAAGAGGGGAGAGGGGAGAGAGGAGAGGGGAGAGGGGAGGAGAGGGAGAGGGAGTGTGGGGGGGAGGGGAGGAGGGGGAGGGGAGAGGGAGAGAGAGTGTGTGAGTGTGTGAATGTGTGTGTGTTGTGTGTCTTTAGTTCCATGTGATTTAGTCACAGTTAAGATACAAACAGCTTCATCATCACCAGGATCCCTTGTGTAGAAGGCACCCACCTATATCTCAAGCATCCCTCCTCAATTCCTGACAACCACTAACCTGTAATCCATTTCTATAATTCTGTCATTTTTAGAATGTTATAGAAATGAAATAATACATTATCTAACCTCTGGGGATTGGCTTTTTTTCACTCAGCATTAATTACCATGAGATTCCCCCAGTAATGGCTTATACCAATAGTCTGTTCCTTTTTGTTGCTGAGTAGTATCCCAGTTTCAGTTCTATTTTTTTTAAACTAAAAAAATCGTTTTGGGGCTTTGGTTGAATATGTAACATTTTATAATGTTTCCATTTTAAAGAAGGAAATAAGCTCTCCATCACATTTTTGCCCAGAATGTCCGATTTTCAGGAATAGATTACTGAAGTTAAGTGAACGAGCCTGTATGGAGCTCTCTAGAGAACACTGACTGATATGGACTCTCTGAGAGTTTCTCTCCAAAAGCACTGAGAACTAAATAAGCCTGTGGCAACCGATCAGAGGATAATGATGTCACTAATTGCCAGACACATTCAACAACTACTACCTACCAAGGACTGTTCCATGTAGGGGCTTAACAAACTTTTCCATAGAAGTCCAGATAGAAAATATTCCAGGCTTTGCAAAAACGGTCTCTGTCACAACTACTCAGCTCTGCCATTGTAGCATGAAAGCAGTCAGGTAAGTTTGACTGTGTTCCAATAAAACTTTATTCATAAAAACAAGCAGTGGGCTTGATTTAGACTATGGGCCACAGTTTGCCAACACATGTTCTAGGTGATTTGGATAGAGTGATGACCAGGAAAGACTAGGGCCTTATTGGATTAGTCGTATATTCTAGCAGCAGACAAATAATAAGCAAGAAAACAAATAAAATGTATAATGTTCAGTAATGATGAGCAGCACTATTAAACAAATGAATAAAGGAGAGTAGAGATAAATGGATTTAAAGGAAACACTATTGAACATAAAGTGCTAGGAAGGTCTCACTGTAGAAATTACAGATATGTGAGTAGAGACCTGAAGGAGGCAGCCACACAAAGGTCTACAGGAAGATAGTTCTATGCCAAAGGAACAATAAGGAAAAGATTCAGGACAAAACAGAATTGGAGCATTCAAAGCAAAACAGTAAGACCAGGTAGAACTAACAGGCAGGGGAGAAAGTAGTAAAATGAGGTGGTCAGATAGGAGCCAGGACTCGCAAGCACTTTGGATTTGCTTCTAGGTGCAAAGGGAAGCCACCAGAGGGTTTATTTGCAAGGGAGTGACAAAAGCACAATAAATTTTTTAAAAGTCACTCTGGCTACTGCAAGACAATTAAGAGGAAAAGAGGAGAGACAGAGAGATGAGTGAGAAAATTCTGACAGTAGTGTGTCTACATGAAAGATGTCTATGGCAGAGAAGGTGTAAAGTAGGTGAATGTGGAGCACATTTTGAAATTAGGGCTGATAAGTTCAAGTAGGTGAGAGCAAAAGCTCAGCGTCTGTGCCTCAGCAAGTAGGTTAACAGTGAGATCATTTACTTAATGATAAAGACTGATAAAGTAACAGGTTTTATGGGTGGAAGAAATCAAATTTAGCTGCAGCCTTGCTAAGTCTGAGATGCCAATTAGAAACGTATAATAAGCCGGGCTTGGTGGCTCAGCCTGTAATCCCGTGCTTTGGGAGGCTGAGATGAGTGGACTGCTTGAGCCCGTGGGTTCAAGACCCGCCTGGGCAACTTGGCAAGCCCTCATCTCTGCAATAAATCAAAAAATTAGCCGGGCGTGGTAGCGCACGCCTGTAGTTCCAGCTACTTGGAAGGCTGAGGCGGAAGGATCGCTGGAGCCCAGCAGGTCCAGGCTGCAGTGACCGGGAGCATGCCACTGCACTCCAGTCTGGGTGACAGAGTGAGACTCCAACTCAAAAAAACAAAAAAAACAAAGAAACGTATAATAGGAAGCTGTATATATAAATCTGGAGCACCAGCAAGAGATCAAAACCAGAGACACACATTTGGAAATGATCAATTTACAAAAATATTTTAAGCTGTGGTTTTAGATGGGGTCACCCAGGTGACAAACAAGAATAAAGAAAAGTTGTCTGAGGACTAGCCAGGGCCATGCCAACACTGAGCAGAGATGTGAAGAACAGGAGCCAGCAAAGGAGGCGAAAGATATGCCAGAGAATAAAACCAGCACAGAGGGAAAATGGGACAAAGATAAGCTGGATACTGATGACATCTTTCAACCCCTGGATCCACCGTGCCTAAATCCATGACCTCAGGACTTTTTAGTTGTATAAGCCCCAAACTCCCTTTTGTGCATATACTTTTTTTGTGTGCACTGGACTTCAGTTACTTACATTCAGAAGAATCGTAACTAACATGTTTATCACACACCCACTATTATCTCATTAAGGATCTAATAACAAACAACACTAAATCCTGCCATGAAGGAGCTCAGAGTCTAATGGACAATTAAATATGCTAAGTGCTATGAAAGTGGAATGAATGGCTGTTGTGAGTGAACAGAAAAGGGACAACAGATTCAGACTGCAAGGAAAAAGACAATTATGTTTATCTTCTTAATATCTCTATACTTGAACTGATAATAAAATGCATATGCTTTATAAAGCAAGAAACAGCCCTAGAGCAAAGAAGCTATTAGTCTTAGGAATGAAATTGTTATGTACAATAAATCAACTAGATAGTCCAAATATGAACAAAAAATATGCTTTACTCCCTGTTGTAACTTCATTTTTGTAGTGACATTAGGTACAAGTTCAACTAATTGATAAAAGTTTATGCCAAAACAGACCAAAACTAAAAAGAGTTCATGTCTCATCTCTGAAATGCAGACCTCCTCCCTGAAAATCAGTAATTTTTATAATATATGACATGGTTTAAAAAAAAAAAAGATAGGTCTTCAAGTTCAATTCTGTCCCTGCTATTTACTAGTAATATGACTTTGGTCAAGCTGGTTTACCCTGCTTTACTCTTATACGTACGTGGCAGCAAAATATAATTCACAGGATGGCAGCAGTATAAAAAGGAGATTACATAAACAAAGCACCCACCACATCCCAGGATCAACACAATGTAGCCTACCTTTTCCTCTACTGTGTAATTCTGCACTGACTGGCCTAATCCACCAACACACATTTACTGGGCTTTCAGATTTAGATGAACTCAAAATAGAAGCCCCGGATTCATCTAGGGTTATCTAAGAGCACAAAAACATCTTTCACACCTACAAACAAAAGAAACAAAGTTTTTAGAAAGACATGACCCTCCAATAATCGAAACTAGGTGGTGCCAATGACTTTCTTACCTACACTTTCCTGTGTCTCTAATATACCCAAACAAAAAAACCCAAAGTTACTGGAATCATACATTTGACCTTTTCCAAGAAAAAAGCAGAGGAAGAAAAGATAATAAAACCATGAATTCTAAGACCATTTAATTTTGTACTCTTGGTCAGCTATCTCATAATGTAGGAAAGAGAAAGGGCAGAAAGAAGGTTTTCTCCCAATTTTCAGGGATTAATTTTCTTTTTTTATTGAGTCAGGAAGGAACAGGGGTCTCACTCTGTTGCCCAGGCTGGAGTGCAGTAGCACAATCATAGCTCACCACAACCTTGACCTACTAGGTTCAGACAATTCTTCTACCTTAACCTCCTGAGTAGCTGGGACTACAGGTATACGCCACCACACCCAACTAATTTTCTTTATTTTTATTTTCTTATAGAAATGTTGCCTAGGCTGGTCTCAACCCTTTCAAGTAATCCTCCTGCCTTGGCTTCCCAAAGTACTGGGATTACAGGCGTGAGCCACTACTCCCAGCTGAGTTCATATTTAACAGAAAAAATATAACAATTTTGTTGGAAGCCTCTAGATATTTTGTGATCCCATTGTTTACCAAATGCAAAGTGCCTCTCATACAAATCAAAGTATTCCACACCTTGACTGCAGAAGTTTTCAGTTAACCACTACTATGCCCAACCTTTTTTCCTGACTTAATTTGATCTAGTGACCTCTATTAACCTTAACTTGAGCTATTCTGAAGTGGATTTTATATTTTGCCTTTATATTCTTTTGCCCTGATTTTCAAGCTGCTAAAAAAAATTGCAGACTAAAAAATACAGATGCAAGGTACTTAAGAAATAAAACAGAATTCAGATACAAAAATGTCTCAAAGTAAACTGATGCTAATGATTCATCATGTTATATTTGCATACACTAAAGGAAAGAGTTTCTAAGTCAAATACATGATAATACTTTTATGTACCAACTTCTGTTTGTTTGCAAATGATAATTCAAGTACAAATGACTGCTCAGAAAAGTAATTTTAAAATTAGGCATAATTTTAATGGAATGATAAAAGTTCACACTGAAAGAGGCCAAAACCAAAAAAGCTCATACCTCACCTGTAAATGCAAGTAGTATTACTGGTGGCTCAAGGCTCACCACCTGGAAAAAATCTGTGCCTCTAACACATGATGATCATATATAAAAATAGATTTTAAGGAAAACAGGAGGTTATTAAAACATAAACAACAAAATTCTTGATGACTTTTAAGTTAAAAAGGGTTAATTCATCAAGAAGACAATTATAAACATATATATATGTACTAAATGACAGAACCTAAAAAGAGGTAGCAAAAACTGACAAAATTGAAGGGAGAAGTGGGCAATAATTCACTTTCAATAATGTAAAGAACTAGACAAAAGACCAACAAAGAAATAAAAGATTTGAACGACACAATAAACCAACTAGACTTAACAAATATCTACAGAACACTCCACCCAAAACAGCAAAATACACATTCTTCTCAACTGTACATGCAACATTCTCCATGATAGACTAACTATATATTAGGCCATAAAACAAGTCTCAATACTTTTTTTTTTTTTGGAGTCGGGGTCTCACTGTCACTCAGGCTGGAGTGCAGTGGCACAATCATGGCTGACCACAGCCTTGACCTTCTGGGCTCAGAGGAACCTTCTACCTGAGTTTCCTGAGTAGCTAGGACTACAGGTGAGCGCCACCATGCCTGGCTAATTTTTTTTATTTTCTTGTAGAGACAAGGCCTTGTTATGTTGCCTAGGATGGTCTAGAACTCCTGGGCTCTAGCAGTCCTTCCACCTCAGTCTTCCAAAGTGCTGAGACTACAAGCATGAGTCATTGCTCCTGGCTGACGTCTCAATACTTTTTTTCTATTTTTTTTTATTTTTTGAGTTGGAGTCTCACTCTGTCACCCAGGCTGGAGTGCAGTGGCACACTCCTGGCCACCGCAGCCTCCACCTGCTGGGCTCTGGCAATCCTTCCGCCTCAGCCTTCCAAGTAGCTGGAACTACAGGCACGCGCTACCAGGCCCGGCTAATTTTTGATTTATTATAGAGATAAGGTATCGCCAGTTGCCCGGGCGGGTCATGAACCCCTGGGCTCAGGCAATCCAATCACCTTGGCCTCCCAAAGCGCTGGGATTACAGGCTGAACCAACAAGCCCAGCTCAATACTTTTAAGAATGAAATACTAAAAAGTATGTTCTCTGGTCACAGTGGAATAAAATTAGAAATCCATAACAAAAAGAAATTTAGAAAATACACAAATATGTGGAAGTTAAACAACAAATTTCTAAATAACCAATAGGTCAAAGAAGAAATCATAAGAAAAATTAGAATATAATTAGAGATAAATGAAAATAAAACCACACCATGCCAACATTTGTGAGATACTAAACTACGGGATGCTAAAGCAGTTCTTCCCAGGAAATTTATAGGTGTAAATGCCTACATAAGAAACAAGGAATATCTCATGTCAATAACTTAAACATTCCATGCTAAGAAACTAGAAAAACAAAAACAAACTAAACCCACAGCAAGCAGAAGAATGTAATACAGATTACAGCAGACATAAATGAAATAGAAAACACAAAAATAATAGAGAAAATGAACAAAACCAACAGTTGGTTCTCTAAAAAGACCAAAAACCTTGACAAACCCTTATCAATAGTGATCAGATAAAATAGTGACCAATAAAAAAGAGAAAACTACTAACATCAGGAATGAAGAGGGGACATTCTTACCAATCTTCCATAAATAAAAAAAATTCTAAGGGAATACCACAAACAATTTCTGCCAGTGAATTAGGTAGCCTAGACCAAATGGACAAATTTCTAGATAGATACAATTAGCAAAACTGGCCAAAGAAGACAATATGAACAGACATAAGTCAAGATTGAATTAGTAACCAAAAAACTTCCTGCAATGAAAAGGTCAAGACCCAGTGGTTTCACTGGTGAATTCTACTAAATATTTGAACATTAACACCAATCCCTTACAAGCTTACAAAACAAAACAAAAACAAAAATAAAGCCAACTCATTCTGTAAGACCAGTATTAACCTGATACCGACATCAGAAAAAGAAATCACAAAAAGACGAAAGCCTCAGACCAATATATGTTATCAATACAGATGCTAAAATCGCCAACAAAATATGAACAAACCAAATCCAGCAACATATAAAAATGATTATATATGAACAAATGGGATTTATCTCTGAAATATAAAATTGATTTAAAATATAAAAAATAATCACAGACAAAATATTAATAGACGAAAAGAGAAAATGATATGATCATCTCAACAGAGAAAATATATTTGATAAAATATAACAATCTTTCATAATAAAAACACTGAACAAGTAGAAGAAAGTAAGTACAAGGAAAGACACAGAAGGAAAGTTTCTTGCCCTGAGGAAGGGACTCTATAAAATCTCACACATAACATCATAATCAATGGAAAGTTTTCCCCCTGAGACCACAAATAAGACATAAATGTCTGCTCACACCACTTCTACTCAACATTGTATTGGAATATTCAGTCAGACAATTAGGTAAGGAAAAGAAATAAAAAGTAACCCAAATGGAAAGAAAAAAGTAAAACATTTTTCAGATAATTTGCCGATGACGTGGCCCTGTATAGAAAAAATCCTGAAGAATCATTAAAAAAAACTATTAAAAGCATAAATGAGGCTGAACACAGTGGCTCATGCCTATAATCCCAGCACTTTGGGAGGCCAAGGTGGGAGAATTGCTTGAGTACAGGAGTTTGAGACCAGCCTGGGCAACATAGTAAGACCTTGTCTCTACAGAAAATTAAAATATATACATACATAAAAGTATAAGTAAGTTCAGCAAGAGAAATTATAGGATACAAGATTAGTATACAAAAACCTATATACTAGCAATGAACAATCCAAAAATAAAATTAAGAAAACAATTCCATTTACAATGGCATAAAAAAGAATACAATACTTAGGATAAATTTTACCAAAGACATGAAAAATATGTACACTAAAAACTACAAAATATAATTGAAGAAATGTAAAAAGGCCTAAATAAATGAAAAAACATTCCTTATTCATGGATTGAAAAATTCAATCCAGTTAAGGTGGCAATATTTCCCAAATTGATCTACAGATTCATGCAATCCTTATCAAAATTGCAGCTGTTTATTTTGCTGTCGTTTTTAACAAATTGAAAAGTTAATGCTAAAATGAAGATGGAAACACAAGGGACCCAGAACAGCCAAAAAAAATCTTGAAAAAGAACAAAGTTGGAAGACTCGCACATCCTGATTTCAAAACTCACTATAACGTTTCAGTAATCAAAACAGTGTGATATTGGCGTAAGAGAAAAAAAGACTGGGGAAAAAAAACTGAAAAGAGAGAGCCTCAGAGACCTGTGAAATGACAATTAAAGACCAACTTTTGTATCTTCAGAGTGTAGGGGAACTGGTCCACCACAGCTCCCTGGTGACTTGCACATTTCCACATACGCCATGCAGGCCACAGCTCAAACAGCAGATAATGTGAAGATGAGAAGACGGGATGCCTAAGGCTTTTGGGACTAGCTCCTTCATGTTTTTCTATGCTGCTCTGTCTCTTCCAGGAGGCTGTCATGAGACAGGTTCCGATGAGGTACTGTTCTGATGAGGTATGGAACTTCCTCTCTCAGAAAATAAAATCTCTTTAAGCAGTCAAGAAGTAGCTGCTCAGCATGACGTACCTCACCATTCACATTCTAATTATCCACTTCTTTGTGAGCTGGCTCCTTAGGCTTCTTCTTTTCTCTGACCATGTAAGTAACAAACTGTCTAAACCTAAAAGTGGTTGTTGTCTCTTGTGTCTTACATATCCCTTCAGTCAGGCCTCAGCCTTGATCTTGCCTTGGACAACGTGTGTGCCTGACATGGAGTTCCAGAAGGAGTGAAAAAAGAACATGGGCCTGAGAAAGTATTCAAACAAATAACCACTAAAAACTTCCAAATTTGGCAAAAGATAGAAATCTACAGAAGCAAGATGCTGAGGGAACCCCAACAAAGATAAATCCAAAGAAATCTGTGCCCTGATATCACAATTAACTTCTGAAAAGACAAAAATTTTAAAAGCAACCAGAGAAAAATATTGCATTATGTATGTGGGGAAAACAACTGGAATGGAAGTGAACACCTCATCCACGCAGATGCCCACAGACAGTTACCAAACTGATTTAATCTACTGCAGCCACAGTGGTCTGATCTGGATACTACAAAGGTGTATGGGCATTTCATGCTGTGTTTTTTCATATACTAAGAATGTCCTTCCCTCTTCTCACCACTCTAAGGAATTCTGCTTGTCCTTCAAGGCCTAGCTCAAGCCTCACTTCACCTCTAAAGTTCTCCAGGTGCTCAAAACCTTTTCTAATTTTATCAACACATGTTAAGTTTTAACTTATTGTTCACTTACCATAATTCAAAATTTTACTTAAAGCCTCTACAAGGAAAGCAATCTGTAAGGATATCCTTAAGCAATCAAATCTCTAACACAATACTTACGGCCATTCTGATCCAGGCTGCTTTTGATGAGCACCTATGACATCAATTGCAATATTGAGGTTTTCTTCCAGTTCTCTCATTCTTTCATGATTAAGGCATGTAAACAAAATCATTGAAGAGTAGGCAACGATTTTTTTATCTGGATGATTTAAGCAAGACCTTCCAAATAAAGAAATGTGATTGTGAGCCCAATTTAGCAATATGATAAAATACTATTATAACACATCAATAACAGTAGTCCCCTTAGCAAATTCAGTACATACTGATGTTTTTAAGGATTTGATGAAGAACAATATCACTTTGAAATAAGCAAATTTACTGTTAAAAACAGCATATATAAAATTAGTAACAATAAAAAGTATCCGATACTTAAGTTGCAGCTGACTTAGGACTTGGGAGTGAAAAGCAAATAACATTTGATTAGAGAAAAAAATTAAAATGATTACATTTATAAAGCATTAAAATGCTCATTCTTGTTAGAAAACTCAGCAGGTAAAAAATGATATCTTACATCGTTTTAATAGTTATTAGTGAAGAATGTCTACAGCATAGACAGTATAGTGGCAAGAAACAGAGTTTAGAGTCAAAAGCCTCAGTATAACTTCTAGCTCATAAACCTATGAGCTACTTTTTCCTGATCTCAGGAAGTCACTAATTTATTCACTGTCAATAATATCATGGCCTATGTACTATGACAATATTTTTTTTCATTTAAACTACACAATACTCTTCTGAGGGAAGTATTATCCATATATTACAGATAAAGAATCTGGTTAGCCTCACTTGCCCAACAGCACAAAGCCAGTACCTGATAAAACTGGAATTCAAATTTGGTTATACCTATTTCACAAATTCGTAAAAATGAAATACAATAGCGAGAACTTCTCTATCTCAGAGAACTTTTGTGAAGTTCAAATGAGATAATGTAAAAAACACCATGTAAACCATTAAGATTTCTCTGACTGCACTTAGGCCTCTCCGGTTTTTCTATTACATACTGGATTTACCCTAAATATATTAGTTCTTATACTACAATATACTTGCCTTTCCTTTATTTCCCCCACCAAAGCATAGAATCTTTAGGAATAATGAATATATTTCTAAGATACCACTGTATTTCAATCACCTAGCTCAAAACCTGGCACATATTAGGTATGCAAAATATCTGAAGGAATGAATTCTCAAAAATGAGTAATACCTATTTCTGTAGCTCTAATCTCATTCTTTTCTTCTACCTAAGCCCAATTATATATTAATCATAAGGATTATATATATATATATATATAATCTTCAACTTTAACTATTTACAGGAATTTGAGAGATAAACTCATTAAGCTAGAATTGAATTATTGAGTTCATCTGACCTTAACACCATACTTCACAGATGAGCCCAGAAAACCTACACAACCAAGGAAGACAACACAGAATTTAGGCAGCATGGTATTTACAATGAGTATAGGCTTTGGATGTAAACAGCAGCACTGGGTTTACAGCTACACCATTTACCTGCGACAAGCTTCAGATCTCTCATCTGTACAAATGGGGGCAGTACCACTTATCCTGCAGGGATACTGTAACAACAGGAATAATATACAGAAAATACCCAGCTTAGGGCATTTACACAATAGCTGCTGCCCTGCTGTTCATACTGTTGCAACCACCAGAGTCACCCCATTCACCGACACCAAAGCCCGGGTTAGAAGTCAGGCCATGCACTCCAAGACAGTGCCTTTTCTATAAACTATCCTGCCTCTATTACCTGCTCACCTTTTACCTCAATGGTCAATTTCTTATGAACCGACAGAGCTGGTCTTTAAGAAGGATTAGATCACCATGAAAAGCACCAGGATCCAATCTATATAATATACTGGTTATCCAGATCTTACACTGATAAACAAACTGACTATACTCTTTTTACACTGATTAAGTAATCAGTTATCCACTTCTTATATTAATAAACAGATTAGTTATCCACATCTTACAATTCTCCAAATCTACCAAAACATATAGCATTGTGCTGAGCATATAAGAAGTATTCAATAAACAAATAAAAATTCACTGCCCATACTTTGATGTTTTTTTCTTACAAATTTCTGTTAAAAATATTATTTACTTTAACTATGACTTTTATTTTCTTAAAAATATACTGACAATTGGCCAGACCCGGTGGCTCAGCCTGTAATCTCAGCACTTTGGGAGGACAAGGCGAGTGGGCTGCCTGAGCCTGTAGGTTCAAGACCAACCCAGGCAACTTGGTAAGACCTCGTCTCTACAATAAATCAAAAATTAGCCAGGCATGGTAGTGCATGCCTGTAGTTTCAGCTGCTCGGAAGGCTGAGGCGGAAGGATCGCTGGAGCCCAGCAGGTGAATGCTGGGGTGGCCATGAGTGTGCCCCACTGCACTCCAGCCTGGGTGACAGAGTGAGACTACAACTCAAAAAAATATATATGTATACTGACAAATAAGGGGACAAACCTTAAGTGTACATACAGCTCAATGAATGTTTAGATATGTACCCACCTATGGAAGCACCACCCAGATTAAGATATAGACAAGGATACTTCCAGAACCCAGAAGTTTCCCTTGTCCCTTCTTCCAGTCAGTACCTACCCACCAAGAACTTTATTACTTGAACTCTATGACCATAGGTCAGTTTTTCCTGTTTTTGAACTTCATATAAATGGAATGATATAACAGATCTTCTCAGAAGTTAAAAAAATTCTCATTAATATACTCACAAAAAGAGTTCTGGGAAAGCATACATCCAAACAATAAACTGGGAATCTTCATTCCGTGAGGCAATATTGCCTAAAAACTGCAGGCCACAGCGAAAAGCTGAAAATATATAAAAGCAAAAAAAAAAAAAAAAAAAGTATGATTAAACATAATGAATATATATATACATCTTAACAAAAAATATTCCCCATGTTATTAAAAAGTTTCCACTTGCTTCTTTAAAATATGACGGTCTCTCTACAATGTAACTTTGGGAATAACATTAATGTGCCTTACCAAAACAACATCCTCTATATAAAATTAACTTATTAAAAAATATTATAAATGTAAACACAGATATATCTGTAATTACATTAAATATCAATGGAATACACGCTCCAATTAAAAGACAGTTATACTTAAACTGTATTTTAAAATAGATATATCTAAAACTACATGCTATTGAAAAGAGATATATCTAAAACCTAAGGTTACAGAAATATATAAAGTTAAAGAATGGTAAAAAGATATGTCAGGCAAATACCAGCCAAAAAAGGAAGACAGAGACCACTTGCAATCCAATAAAATAAACTCTAACATAAAAAGCACTGGAAATTTGTTTTATAAGTTATTACAGAATGATTTTAATTCACCAAAAAGATACAACAATTAAATGAAATGTACCTAACAACATGGCCTTAAAAATATACAGAAGAAAATGTAATAAAAGTATAGAGGAATGAGAGCAATCAACAATTAAATTGGGCGATTAGAATATATCTTTCTCAAAGAAAAATAAAGTATACCTTCCTCAGCAACTTAAAGAACAAGCAGACAAAAATATCCATATATTTAAACATTTGAATAAAAGTTAATAAACTAGTTGACATATTTAAAATAGTCACCAAATAAAGCTACAGAATATTGGCCAAAATTCAGAACATTGACAACACCAAATACTGACAAGGATATGGAACAACAGGAAATCTCATTCACTGCTGGTGGAAATGCAAAATGGTACAGTCACTTTGAAAGAAAGTTTGGCAGTTTCTTACAAAGCTAAACATATTTTACCATAAAATCCTGCAATTGTGCTCCTTAGTATTTACCCAAAGGAGCTGAAAACTTATGCCCACGCAAAAACCTACACACACAAGTTTACAGCAGCTCTACTTGTAATTGCCAAAATTTGGAAGCAATCAAGATGTCCTTCAATAGGTGAATGAATACACAAACGATAGTAAAATCAGACAATGTTATATTATGAAGGAAACTTAAATACATATTATTAAATGTAAAAAGCCAATCTGAAAAGGCTACATACTGTATGATTCCAACTATATGACGTTCCGGAAAAAAACAAAACTATGGAAATAGTAAAAAGATCAGTGATTGCCAGGGGACAAGGGGGAGGAAAGGATGAATAGGCAGAGCACAGCAGAATTTTGGGGCAGTCAAACTATTCTGTGTGATACTATAGTGGTGGATACATAGCACTATACATTTCCCCAAGCCCACAGAATATACAACACCAAGAATGAACCCACACATAAACAATGAACTTTGGGTGATAATGTGTCAATGTAGGTTCATCAGTCCTAACAAATGCATCATTCTGGTGAGGGATGTTAATAAGAGGGGAGGGAGCCGGGCTCGGTGGCTCAGGCTGTAATCCCGCGCCTTTGGGAGGCTGAGGTGAGTGGATTGCCTGAGCCCACGGGTTCGAGACCCGCCTGGGCAAGCAAGACCTCATCTCTACAATAAATCAAAAAATTAGCCGGGCGCAGTAGCGCACGCCTGTAGTTCCAGCTACTTGGAAGGCTGAGGCGGAAGGATCGCCGGAACCTAGCAGGTCGAGGCTGCGGTGGCCGGGAGCGGCCACTGCACTCCAGTCTGGGCGACAGAGTGAGACTCCAACTCAAAAAAAAAAAAAAAAAAAAAAAGAGGGGAGGGATTATGCATGTGTTGGGGCATGGGGTATATGTAACATCTCTGTATCTTTCTCTCAGTTTTGTTGTGATCCTAAAATTGCTTTAAAATATAAACCTGTTACAAAACAAAACATGTTATTTTACTGTTAAAAAAAAAAAAAAGGCCAGGTGTGGTGCCGCACACCTGTTATTCCAGCCCTTTGGGAAGCAGAGGCAAGAAAACTGTCTGAGCCCAGGGGTTCGAGGCCAGCCTGAGAAACTTGGTGAGACCTCCTATCTACAGTAAATTTAAAAAATTATCCAGGCATGGAGGCATGTGCCTGTGGTTCCAGCTACTTGGAAGGCCTAAGTCAGCAGGTGTAGACTGCAGTAGCTATGAGCATGCCACTGCACTCCGGAATGGGTGACAGAGTAAGACTCCCTAGTGTCCCTCCGACCTGAAAGACTTAAGTTCAATTCCCAATATAATATAAATATGGGCAAGTAATTTAGATTTTTATAAGATCCAGTATCCTCCCTAGTATTACAGAGATGTTGTCTGGGGCTTCTACAGGATTACTGCAAGGATGAAATGTGAACTTATTGACAGTGTTGAGCATGTAATAGAGAACACAATAAATGCTCATCTGACCACCCTCTTTACCAGCACGCAGGGTTGATTTGATAAATGTTAGCTTAAAAAGTCAGATTTCCAAGTGCTAAATAAAAACATGTGTTTGCTTCTGTGCTTGGAGACCCTAAGAGAAACCCTGAGTACTTCTCAGAATCTTACTTCTGAGACAGGTACTATTATTCTCAAGGGCACAGGAAACCAAGATACATGAAGGGTAAGTTACTTGACCAAAGTTCCACAATTATCAAGTTCTACAAGTGTGGGTTTATCCCTGTGATTGTGCTTATCAAGAGCTCTAATTGGTCATTACATATGAATCTGATTAATGAAAGAGAAAAAAATCTTAAAAACCTTGGAATAGTTCAGCCCGTCATCCCAGCACTTTGGGAGGCCAAGGCGAGTGGATTGCCTGAGCCCGCGGGTTCGAGAGCTCGTCTCCACAATAAAAACATCAAAAATTAGCCGGACTTGGTTGCACACACCTGTAGTTCTGACTACTTGAAAGGCTGAGGTGGAAAGATGGCTGGAGCCCAGCAGGTTGACGCTGGGGTGGCCGTGAGCATGCCATTGCACTCCAGCCTGGGACACACAGTGAGACTCCAACTCAAAAAAAAAAAAACCAAAAAAAAAACCTGTAGAATACACAGTCTTTTCGAGGACATATATAACATATCATAAAACAATATTTCACCACATAATGAAACAAAAGACAACTCTCAGAAAATGTTAAAGGGTTGATGTACGGATAATGTTCCCTTACCAGATGATAATTATGCTATATAAATCCCAAAAGCAATTAGAAAATCCTTATATGTTTAGAACATAAGAGGTATACTTCTAAATAATCCATGGAGACAAAAAACAAATCCTAATGGAAATTTTAAAAATATTTTGAGCAGAATGTTAACAAAAACACTGCAAACCATAATTTTGAAGATAAAGCTGAAAAAGTACATAACGGAAAATGTATAGCTTTGAAATACAAGTTGTATGTTGGGAAAGAATGGTTAAAATAAATGAGCTAAGTACTCATCTCAGGAAATTACAAAAATGACAGCAAAACAAAGCAAAAAGAATGAAGAAAGGAAATAAAGATTAAGGGCAAGAAATTATTAAAATGGAAAACAATCATAAAATAGAGACTATCAACTAATTCAAAATTTCAGTCCTCAAAAAGCTCACTAGTGACTAATTTCTGGGAAGACTAATCAAAACAGAAAAAGTACAAATAAAAAACACATTAAATTTACAAAAGTGAAAAAGAAAATACTGTTACAGATCTTGAGACATCAAAAAAGAAAAATCAGAAGATGTTACAAATAACATTACTCCAAACTGAAAATTTAAATAAAATGAACAAAATTCTAGAATATAACAAAAAAAACTTGACTCCAAAAAAAAGTCTGTAAAATATTCAGGAAAAGTCTGAATTAATTATAATGTATATTAAGCATATTTGGTAAAATTAAATATCTATTCATAATTTTTTTAAACAAAAAGCAAACTTCTTTACTGCACACAGTACAGAATATAACGCAGCTTGGCAGGATGCACACGGCCCTGTATCTATTCATAATTCAAAACAAAAAACTAAAAAACAGAAGGGGGCTTCTCTAACTTAAAAATAGATATCAACAAAAAATCTATAGCACATATTATATAATTAATGGCCAACTGTGAAGACAGCATGCTCCTTTTGAAAGGGAATGAGTTAGGCCGGGCTCAGTAGCTCAGCCTATAATCCCAGCACTCTGGGAGGCCAAGGCAAGTGGATTGCCTGAGCCCACAGGTTGGAGACCAGTCCAGGCAACTTGGCAAGACCTCGTCTCTACAATAAATCAAAAATTAGGCGGGCATGGTAGCACACACCGTGGACTCCAGCTACTTGAAAGGCTGAGGCGGAAGGATAGCCAGAGCTCAGCAGGTTGACGCTGGAGTGGCTGTGAGTATGCCATGGCACTCCAGCCTGGACGACAGAGTAAGACTGCAACTCAAAAAAAAAGAAAGAAAATGAAAGGGAATGAGTCAAAAGTACCTGTTACCACCATTTCTAGGCAATATGGTACTGAAAAACCTCAGCCAGCAAGACAAATAAAAGGCCTAGGGGTTGGGGGAAAAAAATCAAAATATCATTGTTCCCCCACAGATTAAATAAAGTATGCAGAAAATATTTTTAATGCATATTCAGAGGAGAGCAAAACTATAAAACTTGACTGAGAGAAAGTAAAGCATAAATAAATAAGTGAAGAATTATCCCATACTCACAGAGAAGACGACTCAACTTTTATAGAGCATTAAATGTAATGAGTCAATCACAATAGGGTTGTGTGTTTTTGTGTATGAAATTTCACATACCAGAGGATATGTTTATGTTTGTAATTTGATATGATGATTCTAAAATTTATGTGAAAATACACAGGGCCAAGAATATCTGAAACACTGTTGAAAAGTAACTGAGGACAATAAGCAATTATAGGTAAATAAAGTTTAACCATGTGAACAGTTCCCCATTTTGTCAGAAATGTTACTTGGATACATCTGACTTTTATAAATTGGTGAGTTTGTATTACTATTGTATAATTAAAATTCTAAAATGAAAGCTACAAGATCTTTACGTGTGAATGTGTGCTTAGGTGTGAATGTGTGCTTAGGTATATTTATGCATATACACATGTATTATGCTTTTTGTTTTGTCTACATGGTAAACTCTGGAATCATTAGTCAGATATCTCTTGAGGATTTGGACTTGCTTATATAAATGATCACTCATATAAAATATAGAGGTTTTTTTTTTTTGAAACTTGAGAAAGCAGGATTTATTGAGAGGACAGAAAAGCTCCCACAGTGGGAGAGGACCTGAGGGGGTTATTAACCCAAATGCTTTTTAGTTCACATGACTGAGGTAAATCTTTATAAGATGATATAAAAATTACTGGTAAAATAAAAATGTCTTCAGAATTGTCAACATACATTTTTGCCTAGGTTTACAGGTCAGAAAATTTTATATTGTCTCTGCTAGATGTTTTAAGGTGTCAGAATTTGACACAAAGTTTATAAAACTATAAGCCCAGCTGAAAATAGAATGAACTTTGGTTATGTAATTTTTTTATAAATAAGACTAATTATTAAATTATTGTTGGTTTAATGAAAACAGTTATATCTTCTAAGCTACTGGAAAAATACGTACTTATTTAACTTTAAGATTCTTCCTTAGGTGAACGCCTGATATTCACAAGTTATAAAAATGGTTAACAGGGGTCAGAAGTGGTGGCTCATGCCTGTATTCCCAGAGCTTCAGGAGGCCAAGGCTAAAGGATTGCTTGAGGCCAGGAGTTTGAGGTTACAGTGAGCTATGATCACACGATAACACCAGTATGAGTAACAGAGTCAGACCCTGTCTCTAAAAGGAGAAGAAATGATTAACAGGGAAATAACTTGAAATGATAAGACAGTGTGGTACTGGGCAGAAATAGATAAACTAATGGAAGAGAACAAGAAACAGACCCAAACCTATACTGACATGTGATTAATGACAAGGTATGGAAACAGATCACAAAGAAGTAGAAGGTGGTCTTTTCAAAAAATCGCTCTGGGACAACTGAATACAGGAAAATTGAAATTGTACTCTTTCCCTCACATAACACAGAAAATTCAATTACATGTACGACCTGAGTGTAAAAGAATAAAAATAGAAAGCTTTCAGAAAACACTAGAGAATTTTTTTAGCAAGATACATAAAATAGTGCCCACAAAGAAAAATATTAATAAACTAGATTATATTAAAAGTAGCATTGCTTCTCAAAAGATACCACAGAAAGAAACTACCCAAAGAATGGGAAAGATATATGGAACATATATAACTGCCATAGGATTCACACAGAATATATTAAAAGAGCTCTTATAAATTATTTAAAAAGACAAACCAATAGAAAAAAAAACCTTGAAAAAACATTTATAAAACAAGAGCTAAAAGACAAAATATATATATGAGAAAAGGTACCCAACCCATAAGAAAACTACAAGGAAGTTCTACTACACACCCACCAGACTGGCAAAACTCAAAGTCAGAACACAACAAAATGTTTGGTGAGGACGTCATGCAACTGGAACAAAAGGTTCTCTAAGGTCCTTAATATACAAGAGATTGTATGAACTGCTACACAGGCTGCCCTTAAAATATTTTCGAGTGGGTACCACTCATTGCCGCTCAACTCCAAATAAATTCTCAATGCTTGCTCTGCAAAAGTAAAGACGGGTCCTTCAGAAACATTTCCTTTGTCAGCTGGCACGTGAAGTCTTGTCAGCAGAGGCGCTGCAGGGGTGCTGGAGGCAGAGGCGTTCTCTTCATAGTCTGGGGCACTCTACCGGCCAGGTTTCAGCAGCATGCCATCTCTCCCTTGCTGGGTTTCTGAAGGGAACAGCTTCTCCAGTGCCAGCTTCTGGACACCAGCAATGCCCAGCAGCTAGGAACTTCCTCAAGAGATTTCACAGCAACTTCCTCAAGAGATTTCACAGCAAGTTCCACCAATACCACCTCTCAGAGATTTCTCCAACATCCAGGGAGCCACACACTATGCCCTCTCTAAGGACATGGGGATCTCATACCTAGGAAGGAGAAGAGCCTCTTCATCAGACACTCTACCTCAGCCCTAGGGTTGATGGCTGCTCATTACATCTGCAATTCCTATATGCTTTAGCATTCTATTTACTTCAAAGCCTTTGTTACAGTTAGTGATTCTTTATATTAAACCCTCCCTGTTCAAAGAACAGGGATTCCATCTGCTGGTTATACCCCGGGGGCAGAGTAAATAAATGGGAGGGAGGGAAGGGAAGGGAAAGCAGAAGCCCCCATGGAAGCGAGAGAAAACAGCATCAAGCACAAGCCTAAGAAAATAACAGCTAAATTAGTCAGAATCAAGTCTGGCAAACAGAAACCAAACTAGTTATATTAACAAAGAAAATTTTATATAAGGAATTTGTTAAGCGAAAAAAGCAATGCTGAGGTATCAAAGAGATTTAGGCTACATGAAACAGCTACCATCCCTAGAACTGAAGGAACAAAGGGAAGAGGTTGAGATTATGAGAACTTAGAAGCCTGGAGGGGTTCTGCAGAGCTAGAACCCAGGTCTGTGTGGAAGTGGCTGCCCTGCTACTGCCGATACCTCCAAAGCAAGGAGGAAGGGTCTTAGAGAGCTGGGACTCAGAGGGACTACTGGCTGGCTGCTACCCATACCTCTGAGTGAGCTGGGAAGTGGAATGGACTGGTGCCACCCAAGATTGAATGCTATTATTAGGGAGCCACTAATATGGAGCAAGCCCCCATTTATCTCCTCCCACCTCCCAGTTAGGTTATTGGCTGAATCTAACAGCAAGCAGAGGAGAAATACATTTGTAGACTCTCAGCCCCAGCATCACAAGAGAGAGTACAGAAGGGTAAGCTTGGGATTAAAAGGCCATCCTGATAACCAGACAATACCTAACATTTAGTGTTACATTTAGTGTTAAACAATCACTCATGTGATGTGCACCGTTCTAAGTGCTTCACATGGACTCTTACTTAACTTTCACTGAGGGAGAAATGGAGGCACATTATGATTAAATATGTTGCTCAAGGTCAAATAGCCAGTAAGGGACCCAGCCAAACATGAACGAGGCTGTGTGACAACCATTAAGGTACTCTGAAAGAAGACAGACAATATTCAGCCAGTTAATCCTGGTATGGTGATGCTGACTATGAGAACACTTAAACTACTTCTGTATTTTGCAGTACACAGACACAGTCATGAATCCCTGTGGGCCCATTTGCCCCCGGCCCCATAACTAAAAGGCCAGTACCTGACAGAGCAACAGAACTTCATGGCCATGCTCCAGCACTACTCTGGCATCCACACTGCAGGGGCAGTGCCCACGTCCTATTGTTTGCAAACTATTTTTTAAATGGTTCACATCAGGGCCAGGGCAGTGCTCCATGCAGAAGGAACAGCATGTCAAGAGACCCTGAGTGGAAAGAGAGTAAGACACAGCAAAGAAAATGAACACCGCTTGAGTACAGCATAAAGAATCCAGTAATAAGGCAATAATGAAAGTGACAACTAACACTTAAGTGTTTACTGCATGCCAGACACTGTGTTTTAACTGTACTAATTCATCTAAACCCTATGACAACCATATGAAGTAGGTATTCATATTACTCCTATTTTACAATAAATAAACCAAAGCTCAGAAAGGTCAGATAACTTGCTCAGGGTCACAAAGTCTCTAAGTGGTAGAACAGGATTGGCAAAAAC
Organism: Tarsius wallacei; assembly: GCA_963574415.1. Classification (NCBI taxonomy): domain Eukaryota; kingdom Metazoa; phylum Chordata; class Mammalia; order Primates; family Tarsiidae; genus Tarsius; species Tarsius wallacei. The sequence goes on from CAUYQG010299094.1 coordinate 38,571, forward strand.
AAGAGATAGCTCTTCCCCAGGGACAGGCTAAGAAAATAGTAAGATGGAAAGTAAAAAGCAACAGCAGAATTTGAGTTGAAATATAAGCTTTTGCCCCAATTAATTAGGCATTCCTACCAGGAAGCAACCAGAAAAACATTTTCAGGGACAAGTGGTCTATTCAAGTCCATTACACTCTTCAGGTCTCCACTTCCCAGGAAGAAGGACTAGCCTGCTATTCAAACTCCAGAGGCCCTGTCTTCTGTCCTTGGAGTTTCCCAGGATCTGAGCCTTCCCTTTAAACCCTGTGGCCTAATCCCTGATTGAGCACAGGTCAGGCTGCTCACTCCAGTACCTCAAAGGCAGAACTGTTACAAGGACTCAAAAGGATAAGGTATGTAATGTGCCTGCATATTACTCATAGCAACTCAAAGAAGAGTTGCCAAATCATGGCCAAAAATCAAACATTTAAATTTTAAAAGTATGGCAAGAAAAGAAGTTGTATACAAAACTTCAAGTACACATTTATACCCATACATACAAATATCCCCCAAAATCAGTGTTTGTCTTATGCAGCCTGTATATACATTAATAATATTTTCCTTCTTTCTACTTTTCTGAGATTTTGTTTTTCAAAACTGAGTGGGTGGGTCTGTAGAATATTCTTCTGAGTTTTTAAAAGTTAGTCTGTAATAAACTTATATTAAATGTTTATAATAGAAAAAAAACCTAAACTTTTTTCCAGATAAGTCATAGTTTTAAAAGACATTTAAGTTTCTACTGAATATTTTAGAACATTAACAGTCAAATCTAGCTAGGCATGGTGACTCACGCCTATAATCCCAGGAAAGCAGAGGCGAAAAAATTGCCTAAGCCCAGGTGTTCAAGACCAGCCTGGGCAACTTGGTGAGACCTCATCTCTACAATAAATCAAAAAATTAGCTGGGTGTGGCTAAGGATCACCTGTGCCCAGCAGGTTGCGGCTACAGTAGCTGTGATGGTGCTAGCGCACTCCAGTCTGGGCAACAGTGAGACTGACTCAAAAAAAAAAAAAAAAAGTCAAATCTGTATAAAATTTAACATGCAAAAAAAAGCTAATAGCATAAGTTGGTCTGAAAACCAACTGACCCAACAATTCATCAGGCAACTAAAAATTAGTGCTCTGAATCAAAACACAATTCTGGAGGAAAAAAAAGATTTTAAAATGTCCTAGAGACACAAGAAAACTCCAGACAAGTACAAATGACAGTTTACTTTTACCAAACAGTTTATCAACTGATCTTTAAGTAAATATTGCAAATGTTACAAAGTCCCTCAAAAGTCCCAACATTATTTTTACAGATTAGGAAAGAATAAAGTCCAAAAACAACAATAACTCAATTAAAATAACTCATGCTTGTTTTTACACAAAATTTGATGAGCACAATATATTTGTCACACCACTGCAATTACTCCCTGAAAAATAATACTCTAAATATTATTTTGACAATGTAATTACAGTTCTTACTTCAAGAGTGGTAACAAAAAACTGGCAAAGATACCCTGCTAAAAATCTACCTAGAGTAAGGTTCTCACAGAGAAACAGTTAAAAGAGAGTACACATACTTTATTAGGAACCAGAATACTATTTAAAACATTATTTGTATTAGGTTTGAACTAACAACACACTATATTCTTAAAATTTCACTGTTGAATCAAGTAAATCCAGTAATTTCAACAGCCATCTTTTTGTCTGTTTTAGTTTTTTGTTGTGTTTTTTTTTTTTTTTTTGAGTAAGTGTCTCACTCTATTACCCAGGCTGGAGTACAATGGCATAATAACGGCTCACTGCAGCCTCAACCTCCCAGGCTCAGGTGATCCTTCTGCCTCAGCCTCCAGAGTTGCTGGGACTACAGACATGTACCACCACACTCACCTAATTTTTAAATTTTTTATAGAGATGCGGTCTCGCTATGTTGCCTAGGCTGGTCTTGAACCCCTAGACTCAAGCAATCCTCCCACCATGGCCTCCCAAAGTGCTGGGGTTATAGACATGAGCCTGGCCAGCTGCCTTTTTCAAGAAGGCAGTGAGAAATATAACTTACCTCCCATTTCCTTCTGCCTCAATAATATCCTTCCTAGTCTGTCCCTAAACACAAGTCATCTACTTCAAACTGACACAACTGAAAAATTTAAAAAGCTCAAGCCTGTAATCCCAGCACTTTGGGAGGCTGAGGCAAGAGGATGTTAAGCATACAGTTATATGATCCAGCAATTCCACTCCTAGGTATGTACACAAATGAACTGAAAACAAGTACTCAAACAAATACATGTACCTGCATATTCACAGCAGCATTATTAATGATAGCTACAACATAAAAACAACCCCAAGTGTCCATCAACAGAGGAATGGACAAACACATATGATATATTCAAAGAATGGAATACTATTCAGCTATAAAAAGGAACAAAGTATTAATACATGCTACAATGTAGATGAATTCAAAAACATTATGTTAAATGAAAGAAGCCAGACACCAAAGGTCACGTAATTCCATGATTCCATTTGTACGAAATACCCAGAATAGGTCAATCCACAGAGACAGAATACAAAATGGTTGTCAAGGGGTATGGAAAGGGGGAAATAGAGAATAGCTTAATGAAAACAGAGTATCCTTTTGGGGTGATTTTTAATTACGTAGAGGTGGTAATTGCACAATTCTTTGAATATACTGTCACTCAATTGCTCACTTTAAAATGATTAATTTTATATAACATGAATCTCACATCAATAAAAAATAATCAATTAAATGGACACCACTAGCCGGGCTCGGTGGCTCAGCCTGTAATCCCACGCTTTGGAAGGCTGAGGTGAGTGGATTGCCTGAGCCCGCGGGTTTGAGA
>CAUYQG010299097.1:0-12612 GCA_963574415.1 Tarsius wallacei
GTGCCTGTAGTTCCAGCTATTTGGAAGGCTGAGGCGGAAGGATCGCCGGAGCCCAGCAGGTCGAGGCTGCGGTGGCCGGGTGCGGCCACTGCACTCAAGTCTGGGCAACATAGTGATATTCCAACTAAAAAAAAAAAAAAAAAAAAAGGCCATGTAGCTAACACTTTCTGACCAGCCAGTTGGTCGATCCTTTTGCCACACAGACATCAGGAAGTCCCCGCATTCCAGGAGGAGCTTCCTCCCTGGTATGTATACGGGTTGAGGGGTGTTCTGCACCATGACTGTGCTGAACCTTGTGTGCTTTGGCCTTGCCAGCATCTGAGCCCTCTTCCTGTGCCTCTGAGTCCCTGCTATGTAGGTTTGGGGATGGCTGCTTGCTGAGTTTCGGGTCCTCATCAGAGGCAGGCCTCTCAGCTGTGGTTTAGGGCTTCAGTCCTGGTTCATGGTGTCGTCTTTGTTCCTGCCTGTTTTTCAGACATAATTCTAAAGTATTCCAGGTAATTCTTGGGCCACCCAAAAACCTTTCTGTGTAAGTCAGCCACAGCTGGTTTCTGTCATAGCTGCTGAGAGGCTTACTGTCTGGCCCCCAACTCCCAATGAGCTATGTTGACACGCAAGTGTCAGGTACACAGGTTGTGCTCCCACTTCTCTGGAGCATGCTCAGTGCCTCGTAGGCCTCCCTGGTGTCTGTTTTGAGATATGGGTCTGTGAGGTGCATGCATCAGGCAAGTGTTGTGTTGAGTGCCGATGCGCACCAGAAACTCATAGTAAACAGGGAGGCAACCCAGTCTTTGTGGAGCACAAGCATGGAGGCAGACAGATAAGTGTGTAAAGTGTTAGGTGATGATCTGTGTCATGATGAAAAGAGTCAGGAGGAGAAGGAAGGACGGATATGAGTTGAAAGGCTGTTGGGGTCAGGTTGGGTGATCCTGGTGGTCGCAGGCAGAGGTGGGAGACTGCAGCATCTGTTGCATCCACTTCTAGATTTCTTGACACCTGGGATGTGCTAGCGGGCACAGGAGCTTGACTGAGAGAGCCGGCTAGGGGGATGCTGGGGCAGTCGGGTCACCGATCGCGATGTTGTAGTGTGGTTTGTAAAGAACATTTGGATACAGGAATTAACATTTTTAAACCCTTTACTATAAAAGTGTAAGCACGAGGTCTGGTGAATCTGGAATGCCTGCTTGCTGTTCTGACATCTGGGTGAGTTGTGTGTCCCCCCCCCCCAAGGATTGTGTGGGAGCATTGAGTTTAGAGTACAGATCTCCAGGGAGCTGTGGTTATATTGCCTGTTTAACACAAAGACACATTTGGCACCTGGTACTCACGTGCAAATGCAGTGTATGTAGGAAAGTGTAGGAATTAGAGAAAATTAGAAGCACGTGGGCGAGTTTGTGTTTCATGAAAGGACTCATAAAATCTTTCATTATGCAGAAAGGGTACATATATATATTTGTTGGAGTAATTGCCCTGGGAAAAATCCTACTGAACATAGGGTCTTCTTTCCTCACCTGTACTTTTCATTAGACGCCTTAGACTGAATATTTATTTTTGTCTGTGTGACTATTAAAGAAAAGCTAAGCAGAAGCAATCTTAATATCTGTTGATTGCATTCCAGGAAAAAAAGAAGTGGCAGAGCATTCAGCCTGAATGTCATTTGCTGTCATTACTCTGTGTGGGGTGTTACTGGTAGTCGTCAAGCTTTGATTGGGACCTGCTGAAGGTCGGCATAGCTACATGCCCGAACTGTCTCTGCAGGCAAGCGTGGCCATCCAGGCCATGTGGGGGCACGCACGCTTCATGTAGTTTATTGTAAAGCATTTTGCAATTGGGTTTGGATGAGTGATGCTGTAAATTCAGATTTCTTTTGTGCTTCATTTCCAGCAAGCAAACAGATGTCCCTTTAGCCAACTCTTAAGTACCTCTCTGTAAGGGGTATTTCCAAATTTTATAACACTGAACATTGGGAGGAGGGGAACTTATGAATATTGTTTTTTTTTAAGTGTTTCTAATAAAGATCTCCATATTTTTGCTTTTTTGGACTATTAACATTTGACTCCTTCTAGATACATGAATTCTAGTTCATGCATTAGTATTTTTTAGTAAGGTGGTTTGATCATAATTGAACATGTACTTTGTTTTCCAGACTTTTTAATTGTAAGGTGACAACCTTCAAATGAAATTTTTCTGAATAATAATAATTAGTCTTTATAGAGTGTAGGTGTTTTAGAAAGCATTAAGAGGTGTACTTACTTTTCTCTATATCTAAGTGATGACTACCTATTTGTGATTTGGATTGCCCGTGAATGTATTTGGTGGGTAACCACAGCTTTTGATTGAATAGGTGCTGTGTTTGGCACTGGCTGGCTGCATGAGTCTGTCAGATATTGATTCCTTATTTGTTTTTATCACAATCTGAATTGAACAAAGATTCTGGGTGGATCCTAAACCGGAAGTGTTTATTCCTTTATTGCTCTGTAGGGAGCATCTGTTTTGAGTCCTGGAGCCAGAACAGTGTGACTGTGGCTTCAGTTCATCTAAATGCTTGTCCGGAGCACATGTCAGCATCGCTAGGCTGCTGAGACAGCATTTGCCCTCCCTGAAGACACCCAGAGTCTATGAGGAAGGCACAGGACCTGTGCCCACAGGGAAGGGCTGCCAAGCCCCTGCCTCCTCTCCCTTGGCTGGAGCCCTATCTTTTCACACAGGCTCTTCCTGAGGGCTCTCCAGGAGAGAAGCTCAGCAGTCCCAGGGCTCCATGGGGATGGATGCTCCGGCCCTCTCCCTCTCCTGGACCTGCTGGCTGGTCTCATCAGTCTCCTTCCAAGCCTGCTTAGTTTCTCTCTGAGTCTTCCAAAAGCCCCCATTTCCTTCTGCTAACCATAGTCAGTTTTAGTTGCTTAGAACCTTCACGGGAACTTTAATTGGCTTAAGAAGCATCTGCTTTTAAAATCTGAAAATTTAATTTCAGTGAAGTGTTCGCTGGCTTTCTTGATAGAGTTTGGTGCCAGTTAAACGCCACTGTGAGGAGATGGCTCTTGCTCCAGCCTTCAGAAGCAGCTAGGTGAGTGCTGTTTCTCTTTGTGGTTTGGAAGATAGTGGTTTTTCAAAGATATGTACTTTGAGAGACAGGGTTTGTAAGATCTGGGTAGCATGCCATGGGAGGATCTGGCAGCATTTCTTTCTCTTACTGAACTATATTCAGCATTTTAGGACTGCTTCCCAGTGCCCAAGTGTTAGAGCCGTTGATGGTCCCTGGACGCTTGTAATGGATAACCGAACTGAAGCATCTCTTTAGTGAATTTCTATATGATGTAGTTTTATTAAAGTCCATTTTTTTCCTCTTGAAATTTTAAAGTGACAGTGTTAGTGTTAGAAGTATAAGAGAACTATACTTGAGGTATTAAATTTGGAAACTCACTAATACAGAATAAACTGCACTTTTGTCATGGAAGGCATTTGTTTCCTAGTGAGATTAGAATATTGCTGGCAGCATTATGTATTGAAAGGAACTTAAGCATTTTTCTTTCTGAGTGTAAATAATGGAAGATTTGAACCTTTATATTTAGAGCTGTCACTGTTTCATTTTTTTATTAGATCACTGTCTGCCTCTGTCACATCTTTTCATCTTAGGTCTCTAGACAGTTAAGCATTTCTGTAAATAATCCGTCTCTTACAAGGGAGTTCATAAAGAATAGTTTCCTTGATACTTAGAAAATGTTAATTATCTGAATCATGTCACCTCAGTAGGATAAACCTTGATAGAAGAGTGGTCACACCAACATCTTGTTTTATATTCTTCTCTAATAAGTATATGCTTAAGTATTGTTATGATACTATCCTTGAATTTATTTAGAGGCACCAAGATTTAATATGTATGGATTTACCTCAAAAGAAAATGGTGGAATGATTGCAGCTGGTATATTAACAAAGAAACTGGGAAGTGTTTGCGTTTTAAAAATATGTCTGTGAAGTATCATGTTTTCCTCAGTGTGTATGTGTTCTTTGCACATTCATAGGGTTTGCAAACAGTTTAAATGTTGTGCCCTCCCAACGTGGAAATTAGTTATGTTAGAATGAGATTATTCTGACCCAGAGTATGACCTTATTATAGAAATGTTATGTAGGGTGAGAACACCGATGGCTAAAGCCTAATATAACCAAAGTTTAATTTTGCTTTCAAGTATAAAAGAAAACAGTGTCTCTGTGTGGATACACTTTTAGTGGAAAATTAGCAACTGGAATTTGGAATGTTGCTTGCTGTTTGTGGTGATCGTTGGTTCTTGAAAGGAAGCTGACTGCCTGGATTTTTAGTCTGGTGGTCATCAACCGACCTTGAGGGCACCCTGTGGGTGTTTGGAGGTGATGTTTGAAGACCAGAGTATCCTGTGGCTGGAGTCGAGGGTTGGTGGGACATATCTGAGTCCAGGAGTCAGGTCAATGCAGGAGTGCAGGGCCCGTGGATGGGGGCTAGAGCTGGCATACCCGCGCTGCTGTCTGTGTTCCCAGAACTCTAGTGGAAAGGGCGGTGGTCACCACAGGTGAAGGGATGTGTCCGCAGTGTGGGGAAAAGAGGCTTGCAGAGGGAAGACTCACTCCCGCTATGACCTTTCCGCCTGCCTGCCTGGACTCGCAGGGCACCGGAGTAGACGCGACCGCGTGTTCCTACGCACTAGACCGAGGCTCCCTTAGACTGCAGCAGCCTTCTTGGCATCAGGGACCAGTTTCGTGGAAGGCAGCTTTTCCGCAGATGGGGATGAAGATGACAGGGCAGGGATCCAGGGGTCAGCAGGCATGAGATATTCCTAAGGAGCACGACTGCACACACAGTTCAGATAGGGTTCACGCTCCTGCAAGAATTGGACGCCCCACTCGTCTCACAGGAGCTGGCGCTCAGCTCGCCTGCTGCTCACCTGCTGTACCGCCGGGTTCCTAACAGGGCATGGGCCGGTACTGGTCCACGATCTGGGGTTGGGGACCCCTGCCTTAGACAACGTATCGCAAGGACGGGCACTGGCAGGCATGTTCTCACCTCCGTGGGGCAGCCACCAGGGGCTCAGAACACGCAGGTGGCTGAGGACACACATTCACCTGTGCGGTTTTTACAGAGCCAGACGCAGGTGAGTAGTCTTAATGAAAACACTGCGTCTCGCCTGCAAATGTGTGGAGCTCGAGATTCAGGGTCCAGCCCCTTCCGGGATGCCCGTGAAGTGTGGCGCTTAAGATTTTGGGTCCAGCCACTTCCGGTCTGCCTATGAAGGTGAAGCGCTAGGGAGGCGGGACTTAGTCATTTCCTGTCCTGCCTGCGAAGGTGTGGCGCTTAGGGGGTGGGCGCGGCCACTTCCCGTTCTTCTTGGGACGGTATGGCGCTCAGGATTCTGGGTCCAGCCACTTCCGGTCTGCCTGTGAAGGCGTGGCACTCGGGAGACGGGGCTCAGCCACTTCCTGCCCTGCCTGGAAGGTGTGGCCCCGTAGTGGATGGGCGCGGCCACTTCCGGTTCTTCCTGGGTGGTGTGGCGCTCGGGATTCTGGGTCCAGCCATTTCCCGTCTGCCTGTGAAGGCGTGGCACTCGGGAGATGGGGCTCAGCCACTTCCTGTCCTGCCTGGAAGGTGTGGCCCTTAGAGAATGGGCGCAGCACTTCTTGTTCTTCCTGGGATGGTGTGGCGCTCGGGATTCTTGGTCCAGCCACTTCCTGTCTGCCTGTGAAGGCGTGGCACTCGGGAGACGGGCTCAGTCACTTCCTGTCCTGCCTGCGAAGGTGTGGCCCCCAGCAGATGAACGCTGCCACTTCCTGCTCTGCTTGTGAAGGCGTGGCCCTCCAGAGTCTTTCTGGGAAGGTGTGGCTAGGAGGCTGGGCCCAGCCACTTCTGGTCCTGCCTGTGAAGGTGTGGCACAGGGCGGCTGGGCTAAGCCACTTCTCAGTCTTGTGCCAGGTCGCCAATTATGGCCGACTACTCAGGTCCCCGTAAAGTGAAAGTGGTGATGTGTCTATGCCACAGAATTTCTTGCAGGTTTACTATATTTGCTACCCCTTAGAAACCGCTTTATTAACTGTAAAGCGCCACGTATGTGAGTTTCGCACCTGTTGCTGGGACCCTTACCGTGCTTGCAGTTCTGAGCTTTGGTGGCACGCCCCTGGGTCAGGCCGGCCGCCTTCTCTGTTGTCTGGCTCGAGACCTGGGTTGTGGTGCTGGAGATCGGTTTTGCTCCTAACTAGCTCCTGCTTCTCAGACTCCTCGGAAGGGTGGGCACACAGTGCACCTGAGGTCCTGCCACGTGTTTCAAGCTTCTAAGGTCCCAGCTTAATAATTTCAGGTAAAGCTTGCTGTCTGACTTGTACGAGGTATGTTTACATTAAATCATACATTCTGTCAGGTGACCTGTGATTAAGGTACTAACAAGAGGGAGTGCCACTGCCTACTCCGTTAGCTAGTGGCAGATAGGATTGCCCAAGCCCGTGGCTTTACATGCCTCTAATCAGGGGGCATAGCACACCCAACTCCTGAACTCTTACTACTTGTTAAAGAAGAGGGTTAGACTCTGTGGGGCCTTGTGTCCCCTTCTGGGCAAGTATTTCTTAAAGTTCTGTGTGACGGACCTTGCAAGGATCTCCTGACCTGATTACAAAATCAAATTTTATGGCACACTCATGTTTGTGAACTGGTTTCTTGATTTTGTGCAATCCTTTCCCATGTAAACCAGTCGCAGAGAGCTTTGCTCAGGGGTTGTTACTGTGGAGGCCACAGATAAATAGAGTATATTTCTTAAAATATTCTTGAAGATTAGCCACCAGTACATAGCACATCATTACAGCTTTTTCTCTACTTTTATGTGTAGTTGTAAGATGAGACACTGAATGGTGTCATTTGTCACCTGCCCATTTTAAGGTCTTGCCAAAATGAAAGCATAGATGACAAAAGTTGGGCCAGGTATAATGGCACCGTAATCCCATCTTCTCAGGAGACTGAGGTGGGAGAATCGCCTGAGCCTAGGAGTTGTAGGCTGCAGTGAGCTATAATTGCATCATTGCACTCCAGCCTGAGTAATAGACTGAGACCTCGACTCAAAAGAAAAAAAAATTCTATAGAAGAAAAATAGGTGTAACAATAAACCAGTAAATACCAAAGAAAAGGGAATGGAGTCATCTCAGGTAAGAAACAAAGTCTTGGACAGAGGGTGGAATCTGCAGATGAGCCCGCTTGAGAGGCTCTGACCTGGATGTACTGAAGGGGCTTCTGAAGACGAGCACATCAGGCCGTCAGGGACCCCTGCCCTGGAGGGGATCAGAGCCAGCGGCTGTTTCAGAGGGCGCATCTGAGAAATGAGGTTTTCAGAAACAGGGTGTCACTGAAGAGCTATGCGTAAAATGATAGCAGAATCTTCTTTCTCCACTTTCCCAATGCACGTGTATGCATACACACACACACACACACACACACACAAACACACACACACACACACCCGTAAAGCGTAGGTCATGAGCATGACTTCTCAGGCTGAACAGACTCTTCTTTAGCCATGGAACTAAGTGAACAAAACTAAGGCTTCAGATGTGGATTTTGGTGCTGCAGGATAAAATCCTGCCCAGTCCGTTGCTCCACAATCGGGCTCTGTTGTGTTCGTATCAAGTAAGCCTGCCTGTCCTGGGCAGACCGTTCAGCATTCCCTCTCCAGCAACGAGGTTCCCCCAGTGCACCAGCGAACACACAAGAAGAGTGGGCAGTCCCCACTCTCCTGTGTCATCATCTTACATCAAGTCATGACCAAGGGGCCATTGGGTCCACTGGCATGTGAAGAGAACTGACAGCATGAAAGAATAACAACTGAGCCTCAGTGAAGCAGCTGACCCAGAAGCAGTGATATTACATGCAAAAGCTATTAGGGTTTTTTTTTTAAAAAAAAAAAATATTGCTGAAATGAAAATTTGTGTAGAAATACGAGAAAATAAAGTTGAAGTGATCTTCTAAAATGTAGAGCAGACCAAAAAAATGCAAAACAAATATGTAGAAAATCTATGTGATTTGACTTTTAACTAGTGGGAGTTAGAGAAACAGAAAGAGAAGAAAGGAAATTATCAAAACACTGAGGGAAGGTAACTCCTAGAGCTGGAAAAGACACACGTCTTTATGGTAAAAAGGACCCACTGAATGCCGGAACAGTTCATGAAAAAGAGTTGCTGTATGTATTTGCGAAATTTCAGTGCTCCAAGGATTAAGAAAAGATCGTAAAAAATAAAACAATTTGCCTGGGTATGCAGAAGTATCAAGCTGGCATCGGAGATCTCATCAGCAACACTGAATACCATGAGTATGGTCTATGAAAGCCAAAGGTAAAGACAGTTTTTTACCTAGAGTTCTGTACTTGAGGCATGCAGTGAAGTAAAGACACTTGCAGATGTGGAAGGCTGAGGACTATTAGTCTCCCAGACACCCTCACCAGGAAGATAGTTGATTGTGTGCTGCAGTAAACGGAATAACCAAGAAATAGAGACCTGGAGGAACCAACCTAATGGGCCATCATAGCAAATCTTTGCAAGAATAACAGCTTGAAAGCAGGATCAGACAGCAGTCATTCCATGCTGGCCCAGAAATGAGAGTCTCCAGAAGCAAAGCAAGGGTTGCCAGCCTGGGATAACCTCTGTCTCCCCTGAAGCCTTCTGCCCCCAGAATTACTTGGGCCTCAGTTTGTGGGGGAAGGCAAGAAGAGTGGGTCTATTTACTCTTAAAATGATAATTCTTTAATTTGCTGGAGTGGTCAGGAGAGCATGGCATTAGTTTTATAGAGAATGAAATGTAATTTTAGCACAGCCATTTGCCTGGCATGAAATAATATTTGTGCATCACGGTGTGGATACTGATTGTTGATTTTCAGCACTTAGAGCTAGTCTGTGATAAAGAAGTCTTGGTAACTGCTCACCCTCAAGGTATAAAGGGTTGTTAAAGGAACAGTGTAGCTGATCCAGGGGGGTCCTGGAAACTCAGAGGAAAGGTATGTGTGGCTCCAGGATCAGTGAGGAATTGGCGTTCATGGTTGACTTAGTAGAACAGGGAACTTAATTACATTCTGTAGACTAGTAGTCACAACTGGTGTACGGGCTAAGCATTGGGAGGGGCAGTTCAAGACCAGTGTACATGAGCTGAATTCTAATTTTTGAATTTAAGAGAATCAGTAGATGTTACGTAAAGTTACCAAACACAGGAGTCTAGGTGTAAGTTTATTACTTGAGGTTATGGGATTAACTACCAGAAGAATGAAAAACAGGAACAGCCAGAGTTGGTGTTCTGGGAGTGGGCCATGTTTGTTCTATTTTGAGAAAACAAAGCACTTAAAAATATTTTCTGAATAAAAATATTCAGTGTTTCACTAGTCCCCACTTACAGTGAAACTTTATTAGAGTCAGTTAATTTACATGATTATCTGAATTACTTGATAGTGGCCTGAGGAGACGCATAGTTTGAAAACATTTGCTCTGCTCTTGGCTTTTTATACTGAGTTATAATTTTGGACAACATCAAAAGTCGATAGGACAGTTCTTTCTTTCATTGTTAAACCTGGCACTCTTTTTTCATGAAAACAGTTGTGCTTTTGTACCCTCAGTTGTATGGATCTAGATATAAGCGGATCCAGCTCATCTGTGCAGACTTGAAATTCAGCCCTGACTCTGTAGACTGAGTCGTTGATGACCTGGATGCTGTCCTGCGGGTGAGCCATGGTAGAGGAGTGAGTGTGGGGCATCGGAACCCTTTCCAGTCTGTACTCAAGCATCACGTAGACCTTTGGTCTTCGAGAGTCAACTTGGAAACATTCTCGGCTCTGCGGCTTCCTCTCTCAAGATAATGGGGAGGTGAGCTGGAAGAGCGTGTGGAGTGTGATCTCAGATTTAGAAAAACGTGGTCACTTCAGCAAAACAGTGTCTTCTCCATGCAGAAGGGGACCTCTTGCCATGGCCACCACCACTGCTGTGGCCTGTGAGGGCATTGGTGGTTCCTATGTGTCCCACTCCAGGCCATTTTTGCACATGACTCTATCCCTTGGCCCGGCAGAAGCAACTTCTTATGCTCCTGAAACAGTCGAGAGTGAGACCACCTAGACGCGAATCTTGCCCCCACCCCCAATGGTAGGACTTGGTTTTCTAATCTTTAGGATGAAGATAACGGAAGTGCTTCTGTCATAGCTTTGTGAGGCAGGAATGAGGTAGAGTGTGTTACGTGCTTGAGAACAGTCCCTGGTTCACGGCGACTGCTCTTCCAGTTCTAGTTGCTGTTGAAATGGGGTGCAGAGCTGTTGGGTTTATTCCCATATACAGATATGACCTGTGAGAGTGTTGAGCCACGTGAGTCAGATGTCTGGGATACAGCACAGAAGGAAGTACCTGCCCTGAAGAGTCGCCTCTGGAATCTGCCCCAAACTCTAGGATGTACCCTCCTGTGATGAAACTCAGGCCAGGCAGTGTGTTTGCCAGGGAGCTGTGAGCAGAATAATCCCCAGAGTCCACACATAAGTAAGCTGGATGCTTTCCAGAGGCTGAGTAGCAGATAAAGGGGGCTTTGTAGGACACACGGTGAATTAAGTAGACACCCAGAAGGATTATGCATTAGGAGGGCCAAACTCTCCTGAAAATAAAGAGCTTTGTAGCCCTGTCTTAACAAAACTTAAAAACAAGCTTCAAAAGGGTCCATGTGCTCTGCAAATAATTTTACCTGCTTGTGGTACAACGCGCAGTGTGCGTTGAAGGAATACAGCATAATCCAGCATGTAAGAAAGTCACATAATAAAAGTTAGTAGATATGACAAAGCAGGAAAATGTGACCATGGAGAAAAAGCAGCAGTAAAAGCAGAGATACAACAGTGACAATGGAATTTGCAGAAAAGGATCTCCAATCAAACCTAATGAGCGAAATGGAAGATACAGAACAGAGCTGTTGTGGAATGTCTAGGCTAAAATGTGCAGTCTCCAAAGTGAAAAGTTTGCTAGGTGGAATTAACAGTGGGCTAGATCCTGCAGGAAAAAAAGTCAGTGAATTAAAAACACTGAAATAAAAACCATCAAAACCAGAGCACACAAAAAACATCTAAATCAATGGTGAGCAGAGCTCCTGTGACCTATGGGCCAGTATCAGGTGCTTTCACGTCTGTATGATGGGCATCCCAGCAGTAGCAGTGGAAGTGAGGAAGAATAATATTTCAAAAATAATGGCCAATATTTTTCCAGATTTGGTGAAAACCAGTAAAATTTTAATGCCTTAAGACATCTGATGTACACAGTGAATTAACTTCGTTCCCATGTATCTAAGAGGTGTGCTTGATCTTTGGGAGATTTAAAGATGTACATGCATCTCATTTCCTGTTAGCTGTATTCTTTCACAGAACCCTAGCTGAGAAAAACTACTGTCAATCAACCGATGAAAATTCAAAGAAATATAGCTGGTAAGCCAGTAGGGAATGCAGATGGAATACTAAAAATGCTCAGCCCAAAGACAAGGCAAAAAATGAGAATAAGTAACAAGGGAATGGTGATAAACATGGACAACAGTGAGTTCAAACCCAGTTGTAGGGAGAGTTATATCAAATGCTTATTTTCTCTACAGTAAGATTGAAAGGAGGAGATTGTCCTACTGATTTAAAAAGTGAGACTCAATTATATGCTGTTTATAAAAGCCACACTGTAATGAAAGACACAGGGCAGGTTGCAACTAAAGGGATGGAAGGAGATGCCAGGCTACGAGTGGGAAGGGGTGGCTGTGCTAAGACCAGGCAAGTGAGCTTTCAGAGTCGGAAGTGGAGGGTCATTTCACAGTTACAGCGGGGGAATTCACCTGGAGGATGTGGCGGCCTGGGCTGTGCCTGCAACGAACTCGCTGAGGAGATGCAGTAGCCCAACTGTGCCTGCAGTGAATTCACCAAGAAGATGGAACAGCCCCGACTGCTCCCACAGTGAATTCACCTAGAAGATGAGGCATCCCTGAATGTGCCTTGCAACTATACTCACAGAACCTCAGAGTGTACGAAGCAAAAGCTTCCAGAACTAAAAGTAGTAGTAAACCCACTGTTTTGATTGGAGATTACATAATTGATAAAGTAGAAAGAAAACCAGTGAGAACATAGAAAACTTTAGCTGCATTATGAAACAACTTGACCTGACATTTCCAGAGAAACAACAAAATGTGTGTTATTTTTAAGTTGCACATGGAACATTCATCAAAATAGAATGGTGGGCCATTAAAACAAATCTCAAATTTTAAAAGATTGAAACAATACAGAATATATTATCTGAGCCCAACAAAATTAAATTAGAAACAAATAACAGAAAAATATGTGAAAAATCCCAGATACTTGGATAGTGGAAGCATACACTTCTGAGTAGCCCAGGGGTCAAAGAAGAATCATAAGGGGAGAATTTATAAAATATTTTGAATTATTGGAAATGAAGGCTGGGCTCAGTGGCTCAGCCTGTAATTCCAGCATTTTAGGGGGCCAAGGTGAGTGGATTGCCTGAGCCCACAGAGCCCACGGATTTGAGACCAGCCCAGGCAAATTGACGAGACCTCATCTCTACAATAAAAATCAAATATCTGTCTGGGGATGGGGAGACACTTCTTATCAACAAGGG